>JAUZSZ010000114.1:6257633-6268643 GCA_034780575.1 Labeobarbus marequensis | reverse complement strand
GATTTGTTTTTAAAATAAATACAAGAATAATTTGAATTATTTTCATTTATATACATGTAATTAGGAGTGGAACAGTTCTTGGAAAAAAAAACAAATCGTACGTTCTCCTCACACGGTTCGGCACGCGCAACTTAAATCTGACAACGCATCTGCAATATTGTTTGTTATAAATAACACGTAAATAAACAGGGTTCGGCAAATGTATGCTTCTGTTAATGGATGCGCATTCTGGCTTCCCACTGCATTACAACAACAGCAATAAAAAAAAAAAAAGTGGACAAACCATTCACTCTTGTTAAATGCGAGTGCCTTATGCTGGAATATGAGCATTTATTCCATCATCACCCGGGTGCTGATAGCGCGCGCACAGGTGAGATCTGAACAGCACACGTTGATATCTGTGTTTAAACTAAACTCATTCAAGCTTTGCCAGTTTAATCATTGAAGAGCCAGAGGATGCGAGCTAGAGGATTCGTGCATGCGCTCATCCGAAGCACGCAAACCCGCGCAAATATTAAGCTCTCTCTGAAGTATTGTGTTTGAATGAACAAATTCACACAAAAATTATATCAAAATGCCCATCTTTGTAAGTGTCCTATAGCAGACATAGCCGGCTGAACATACAGTATCAGTGCACTGGACAGTGACAGCACTTTCTTAATATTAATCAAACAGCAACAACAAAGAAATCACTCCCTTCTCTTGATTGAATCGCTTTCGTAACTTTAATAACAATTAATCTTTAATTTATACAGTCAAATATGCAATGCTGTTTTACATTTGATCACTTTATTCAATTTCCGTACCTAAAAACTAATGCTATAACCTTGAAAATCACTTATTTATATCTTTACTCTATTGTATTTATTTGTGCTGTTGTTTGTAGTTAGATTATTCTTATTTTCTTTATTTTTATTTGACAGTATAGTTTTTCCCTAAACATACCGAACCGTACCAAAACCGTGACTCTAAAACCGTGATACAAACCGAACCGTGAAAAAGTTGAACCGTTCCACCCCTAATAATTATCATTTTGGATAAAATCCCAGAAAATTTTGCCTATGTAACTCCTACTGCTTCAATTAGATGCCCTGTTTTAACCTCCATCTATTGTTATGCAGGTACTTCAATGAGATGTCCGCTCAAGGCCTACGTCCTCGTACCGTATCCAGCCCCATTCCCTACAGCCCCTCCCCGTCCTCCAGCAGACCCATCTCACCAGGTACACCAGGTTTACATGCTAAAATATTTTAAGTACATTTCCTCGTTCGCTTGATCATTTTATTTGCTATTGGAAATTGTTTTAGTGTATGGGCCACAGTTTCTATTATAATAATAAAAAACTTTATAAACTGATTCAGAGTTGACTAAGTCAGATTCAGTCCACACCTCTCTTCAGGAGCAGGTCTGGCCAACATTCCTTGGCAGAAAAGAACATTCAAATTAATTTAAACACTCAACACAATAAAAGCCTAAGCACATAGTACTTTAGAAGACTTTAGAAGTGGAATGCCTGTCTAGGCAGGTTTTTTGACATTATGGGTGCTCCGATGATTAAACAAACATTTGGCTTAATAATAGGCAGCTACAACAAAAACCTAATTTTGACGGAAATCTAAGCGTTTATCCTTCAATTAAAATGTCTATCTAAGATAGCAGGAAGATTTTAAGGGAAAATACAATGAATATTTTATTAAAGTATTTGTTCACTCCAAAATGGAAATGCAGTCATCATTTACTCCTGTCATTCCAAACCTGTGGAACGTCTTTGAGACACAAAAGATGAATTCTGGAATCGTATCAACTGTTCAACATAATGAAAGTAAACAAGGACTGGATCTGTGAAGCTCCAAAGTTACAAAAAGCATCAATAAAAGTATCATAAAAGGGCTTAATATGACACTGTTACACAATATTACTAGTCTTCTGAAGCTGTTTGATAAATGTCGGTCAATTGTTCTTACAAGGCCATGTTGTTATTCATACATGGAATGTATTTTCATTTGATATCTATGAATTTTCTTTTAGATCAGATATTTTCAATAGATTAATCAAAATTGCAAAACTGGTCTAAATTATTTGTTCACTAATGTTAATATTTAGTTAACTCACTGATTTGACACAAAGGAGATGGATGACTTGAATTTCTATTCTCACGAAACTGCCTATTGATTTTGCTAAAGGAATTTGCTAAAGCCTCGCTGACTTTCTATGCATGCTCTGTTCTGCAGGGTTGTCATATGCGAGTCATACAGTGGGCTTCACCCCGCCAGCTACACTGACCAGAGCAGGCATGTCCTACTACAACACACCCGGCCTGCATGTCCACGTAGGAGCCTCTCACGGCATTGCAGTGAGTTCCTTCTGCACCATCATCGCTGTCTGTTTTCTCTCTCTCTCTCTCTCTCTCTCTCTCTCTCTCTCTCTCTGTACGTATACACAAAGCATTAACATCAAAACTAACATCACGACACACTAAGAAAAATTAGCAGTTAAATGTTTTAATTTGAACAATCAGCTGTTTATGTATCTGTTAAGACAGTCACGGATATATGCATGTCGTCAATGTTTTTTTTTTTTAATGTATTCTAATCACTTTTCCGTTGCATTGCGAAGAAAACTGGCCAACCAATAGGGATAGGTATCGTTAAGGTTTTAATGGTATTACTACTCTTATCTTATTATTACTCTTATCTGGTACTTTAACAGTATTCTTATTGGTACTTTTTATTACACTGTTTATACTATATACTCAGTTATTGTATAACTGACAAATACAATAACACAAAGATACAAATTAAATAAACAGTACTTACATTTTTCTTTGGAGGTCTACTCACATTACTGTTCAGTTACGTAATATAGCCTACAAAAGAAATCTAATAAAATAACCAAATGTAAAATAACACTGTAGTTCTCACTGTACGGTTTGATAGATTAATGCTAATTAAAGGGGTCATCGGATGCCCATTTTACACAAGTTGATATGGTCTTAATGAAAAGTCTATAACATGCTTTGGTTAAAATATCTCAATGGTAGTGTAAAAAACACCTTCTTTACCATGTCAAAATCAGCACTGTTTTCATCAAGCCATTATAATCCATGTTGCTTTAAATGTTAATAAGTTCTGCTCGCCCAGCCCCTCTCTTTGGAATGACGAGCAGTACTGTTTACTTTAGCGATGAAACTGGCTAACTAGCACGTTATTAGGAAAGGCGATTTGTAAAAATTCATAAAAACCCTTATACTCACTTCTTCTGTAGATGAAGCTGGATCATGAATGATTCGCGCGAACATAGAGGCATTTAAGCAGATCAGGGATCATAGCATTCTCTTCCAAACTTTAATCCTCTGCATCTTCAGCGGCTCAGATGTCGGGAGTTAATAATGACTGCTATATTTATTATTACATCCAACGACTAAACACCTCAATCGCTTAATCAGAGACGTTCTTGTATTCCCCTGCAGTCATATGCTAATTTGCTTGTCCATTCTAGAGTGCGCACACAATTCGTCTCTTGTGGATTAATCTTCTTTCAACGTTTCATCAAACAACATCTGCAATTTAGCAACAGTAAAAACTGCATTTTACAACAATCACCGATTGTGCTGATTCTGATGTTACGTATGGGTTTTAGGGAGTAATAAATGTGCGCCGCTGTGAAGGGAAGAAGTTGCGCTAGAAGAAACATGCCTAGTTTTTTTTAATAGTTTTTCCTCATATCTTCTTTTTATGATACTTGGAAGCAAAATCTACAATAAAATTAGCTTAAAGTGCCCCTATTATGTGTTATGAAAGGTGCATATTTTGGTTTTGGGAGTCCCCAACAACAGATTGGCATGCATGCAAGGTCAAAAAACACTTTAATTATCTTATAATATGCATTTATTTTATACCTTATTTGCTCAACGACTCCCAAACGATTCGTTCCAACGATTCATTTTTCCAAACCCCTCTTGCGTGACTCTAATTTGCAGTGATTGATCGATTTCATTTAAAGCAGTGTTTGTGTAGTGCTACTTCCTGTACAGCCGTTACCCGGGAAACAGCTATATTTAACGCTCCAAAAGCAGCACCTAGTGGCAAAGAATGAATTTTTTTTTTCATTCAGACCAAGGCAAAAATCAAATTTTCCCAGGTTTGCGCGGTAACAAGTGGGTGGGCAACATGCTAATGTTGACGTCAACATGAAATGGCTTGGGATTCGTTTTAAAAACAACTTGTTTTAATGATTCAGAGTCGACTCTTTCTTTTGAGAGACAAGACAACTTTATACACTGTGCACTTTCAGATTTAAAACTTTGCAGGATGTTTTCATTCACTTAGAGCTGTTACACTGCATGAAAGGTCATTTTCAAAAATCCATAATAGGGGCACTTTAAAATCACAGCCACTGGTCTAAAGTGTAAGCAGACGTTTGAATGTTTAGATCTCTCCTCTGTCATCACAGTTAAACAGGGCTCTCGTGTTGTGTGCTCTAGCAAAAATGCATGCATAATAATAGGCAAATGTCCTGATATTACTGCATAAAAACAGTGACACTGGCGAAATAGAATTTGCAAGACAATGTCTATATAGCAATAATAAATGTATGTGTATTTTCTTAATTTCTCTAGTACCGGTTGCAGAACCTTTAAACATCAGAGCTTATCAATACACCCTGTCTTTTATAATATAGCCCTGGGGCCGATTAAATACTGGGTTTCAAAACCCATCCCTACCAACCAATAAAATTTTGGTCTCATGCCCAGAATCACAGCTGTTGCATAAAACTATAATTGTGTGGCTCATGAACAGGGTATTTTGCTAAGCGGCAGTCACTATCAGTGGAAGAATCCAGAAATGGCTTCCTTTGTCTGTCTAGTCTTATATTAGATGTTGTTTAATAAATAGTGAATACAACATTTTAAATGTCTGTTGGATAACATGTAAATGCTGTTTGACTGACTCTTTTCTTAATGACAGTGTTGCTCTGTGTTCCTGAGTAACTGGTTTATTTCTGCCACTGGCAGAGAGTGAATTTGCATGTTCATGTCTATACAGACAAATAGCATGTGGACAATTTTTGTGGGGAACATTTGCATTGTTATGAACAGGCCGTAAAGGTGCAGTCACACTTACCGTTGTTCGGTGAAATTTTGTGAGCAATGTCCAGTCATTTAAAGTGTCCCTATTATGCCATTTTTAAGGTTGCTAATATTGTTTTAGGAGTCTCCTAAAACAGGTTTACATGCGTCGAAGGTCAAAAAACAGTTTAGTTTTCTCAAAAAAATAGCTTTAATTTGACCTCATTTCTAAATGATTCCTAAACGACTCGTGCGAAGCAATTCGAAGAATCAGTCTCTCTAAACCCCGCCATTCTGTGAGCCCTCACTGCTGTGATTGGTCAGATGGCGCAGTCTTTTGTGATTGGTCTACCGCGTACAGTGCGAATGACAGCCATGGGAGGACATTATGCAAATGTGTTACTTCGTGACGTACAGCCGTAACAGAATAAGTTTCGAATTCCTCACGACTCTTTTTTTTTTTGATAGACAATAACTTTGTATATCGTGCACTTTCGGCTTCAAAACTTTGCAGAAAGTTTATGCTCACATACTGCTACATGACACATATATGTATGAAAGACAATATTCGAAAAGGCATAATAGGGGCACTTTAAAATTAAAATGATGAAAATATAAAAAAAGCTAATTCAAAATATTAATAAGTACTATAATAGTATATAAAACTGTCCGGATGGATTGAGGGATGAATAAAGATATGTGTGTGTATTTGGATGGATGATGAGCTGTGGCATGATCAAATGGCATGTGTTTCCTCTCAGCCTACTATTGCTGATGTGTTAAATGTTGCCTGGTGGACATCAGCAGCTGCCTGGTGAGTTTCTGTCTTACAGTCAATTATAATGACTGAGCTTAATGATGTAGCAAATTGTAAACATGTACAAACATCATATGCTCATACTCAGAAATGTGTGTGTGTGTGTGTTGTCCTCTATAGGTCACTGCTGCAGCAGATTCTGTATGGATTCACCTATCAGAGCTGGTTCATGACAGGTGTGTGATGTTTACATTGATTTTAAAAGGTCATTTTTCAAGTAAATCGATAAGAAGAGTACTCTAACATATGTGTGTGTAAATGTAGATGAGGTGGATGCTGAAGGAATGGAGTCTAGAGAGACCAGCTGTGTGACCATACAGACACAGTTTTACTTCAGTAACATCAGCAGCTCCTACAACATACTGCAGGACTGTGACAACTGCTCCAGGTCAGACACACAGCAGTCATGCAGGCAACATACATCATATATATACAGACTAAAGGCTGTTTTTAATAATAATGTGTCTGTTTTACAGGTTAATTCATGCTAAGAGAATAAACAACACCAACCTGCTGTTTGTGGTGGCTGAAAAACTGTCCTGCGACTCCTGTGAAATAGAGAAACTGTCTCAGGTGGAGACAGAATGTATCCTTACCCATAAACGTGCATTGGTTTTAATAAATGTAACCCTGGACCACAAAATCAGTCTTAAGTTGCCAGGGTATATTTGTAGCAATAGCCAAAAATACATTGTATGGGTCAAAATTATTGATTTTTCTTTTATGCCAAAAATCATTAGGATATTATGTAAAGATCATGTTCCATGAAGATATTTTGTCAATTTCCTACCGTAAATATATCAAAACATAATTTTTGATTAGTGATATGCATTGCTATGAACTTCATTTGGACAACTTTAAAGGCAATTTTTTCAGTATTTTGATTTTTTTTTGTTTTTTTTTTTGCACCCTCAGATTCCAGATTTTCAAATAGTTGTATCTCGGCCAAATATCGTCCTATCCTTACAAACCGCACATCAATGGAAAGCTTGTTTATTCAGCTTTCAGGTGATTTATAAATCTCAATTTCGGAAAATTGACCCTTATGACTGGTTTTGTGGTCCAGGGTCACATATACTAATAAATAATATATACTAATATAATAACTGTTTCTATTTGAATATATTTTAAAATGTAGTTTATCCCTGTGATCAGAGCTGAATTTTCAGCATCATTACTCCAGTCTTCAGAGTCACATGATCCTTCAGAAATCATTCTGATATGCTGATTTGCTGTTCAAGAAACATTTCTTGTAATCAGTGTTGAAAATAGTTGTGCTGCTTGACATTTTTATGTAAACTGTGATCAATTGTATTTTTCAGGAGTTTTTGATGAATAGAAAATTCAGAAATAGAAATCTTTTGTAACACTATAAATGTCTTTACTGTCACTTTTGATCAATTCGATGCCTTCTTCCTGAACAAACATAAATTTCCAACCCCAAATTTGCCAAAAAAGATGTTCCTTAACACACTCCGTTTCTCAGATAAAGAAACGAATACATGCGAGACAATAGCCACAGCCCGGTATAGAAAAGGAACCACGACTTGTTTCGACTACAGTGTTTTAGTAAGTACACATTCACATTTCCACTTGTTTATTCAAAAAGAAATGTTCCAGAATATTTACAACTGAATGTCTATGGATAGCATAATGAGCTCTGTAAACTCCTCCCACAAGTATTACATCAGTAATGCATAACCAAGACAAATATTTTTAAGTAGCAAATATTTTTGAGTGCTTAAACGTAAAATAAAAATGGGCTTTACATTTCTGCATTTAAACCCATCAGAAACGCATTCATAAACCAAAGCGCACGTTTCTCTGTTTCTCTTCCAGGAGAACACATCAGACTGTGGGCGGGGTCACTCGTTCCGCCCCTCCCTCCTCACTTTACTCCTCCTCCAGCTCCTCCTGCTGTGTGTTCTGGCCCGCCCCTCTGTTTAACTCCATCCTCCTGTCCTCCTCTCCCTACTTCTCGTCTCCTTAATTCCACATTCCTCCTTTATCTCCCCGTTGCTCTAGTCATAGGTAATATAAAGGGACTTCCTCCTGCCCTTATACGGAAGCCCAGTCGTACTTCTTTATCCACTTAGCTTCACAGGTTGTTGCTTAGTGACCGTTGCAGAACTTTGTCGTCTCCTGCCAATCAAGAGCATTTGTGGGAGGAGCTTAAAGTGTCTTTACGAAAACAGGAAGCTAGTGATGTGAACACCAATGGCCATCCTGGACCAACGAAGAAATGGTGGAAAATGACATGGACTGTTCCCTCCTGCCCTTGCGGCTGAAAGGGGGTCGGGTTTCGTTTGACTCCACCTCTAAAGGGGAAAGGTCCCCTCATCATCCTCATCTTCATCCTGTAACCCGTGTCGTGAGGCTACGGGTCATTCTGACGCCGTCTAGCTTCCGGTAATAAGAAAATAACTGAATAAGAGCAGAACTTTAAGCGATTCTCAAAAAAAATATCAATAACAACGTGTGAGTATTAAAAACATACCTCCATATATTAGGGTATTTAACAAGAAAGGAAAGACGATAGATGATATTTATTCAATTATCTTTTGTTTATTTATGCACTATATCTACTTCTTGCCAAAATGAGACTTGTGTGGTCTAGTTTTTCTAGCCAAATTAGGAGGTAAGAAAACCACAGGAAAAGAAAGTAGAGAAATTAAAGAGGTATCAGACCATTCCTTCATCAGTCACAAGGGCTTCATAGATTTATTATTTCTATTTATATCATAACCCTGATCCGATTAGGTTAGGCTTTTTATTTGTGTTTATTATTTTTATCACAAGGTAATCTATATTAATGCCTCAGTAATATAATATTTGCAACTAATATGTAATAGCATGTGTTAATTTTTAAAGGACTAGTTCACCTAAAATGACAACCGTGTGTGATTTATCATTCATTTATTCCAAACCCATTTGCAGTTAGTTTTTCACCAAATGAGAAGTTTTTAAGAATCAGGATAGTGACCATGATTTCCAGCTCAAAACAAAAAGTCCCACAAAAGCAGTCTGTATTAGATTTTCTAAAGTCATATGATAGTTTAGTGTAATGAACACACCAAAAGTTATTGTATGGCCTCAGAAGACTAGGAATATCGCATATAAATCATATGGACAACTTTTTTCTTTCTTTTTTTTGGAGCATGACAGAAAGGTCACTGTGAACTGTTATTGAATGGAACATATTTAGGTGAACTGTTCCTTTAAATAAGATGAGATGTGCTAATGAAGAGATTTTTGATGGATTGAAATGCAGTTTGAGTGTTTTTAGCGATGATATCTGTTAGCAGTAATTCTGTGCTGTACAGTTTATCACAATCTCAGAATGTCAACCACATATTGCATCTGATCGCATCACAGCACATGCTGTTTGTGTGCGCCATTATTTGCACTGATGGATTTGTCTGTGAATAGTAATAGTAACCATGATCCTAGTCAATATGATCATTCATGTAGAAGAGAAATGTTATATTTTTCATATAATACATAAGGGTCAAAACATACTCAATCCAATCATTTCTAGAAATGTAGGCTGGATTAAATGTTCAATAATGCCTCGATGCAATTCAAGCATTTGCATCTGCTTGCATACTTGAGTATGTTTCAGGCCTCAGTATCTGTCATGACATATCTTATGTTGAATTTTTAATAATGCGATGAAACTTAAGCAAAAACCCTTGTTCTGGGCCCTGCATCAACCTTCTATTAGCTGTGCCTTGATGCACTTTTATATTGGACAGCTTCACTATCAGTCAGTTTAGTGCAGTAAAAGTCTTTCATGGGCCTTAAAACTCACAGGTTGTGTTCGACATAGAATACTATCATACTGCATACTATATTCTTCATGCTATTTTTTAAAAAAAATACTCATTAATATTCACTAATGAACATTTTTATGCTTTGTTCTGGTCACAGGATTGCTTGGATGACCAACTACATTTTTTCAAAATAACCATTGCAACAAATGGAATACAGTATTTACCATGTTTAGCCTCTGGCAATTAAGAAAAATGCCTATTTTACCAAAGTTTGTTTAAAAATGTCTGATTTAACAATCAAGTCAAGAGTTGAGTGCATTGCATTGTGGGATACTGTATTCATTATTGCATGTATTGTAATGCATATTATGACAAATGTAGTTGTTTATCAAGTAGTCTACACATCTGGAAAACCTGCATACTGTGTGCAATGTGCATACAGCAGAAATAGTATGGTTAGTTTGCTCCTTTAAAGCTCCCTGACAAGACTTTTTCAAAACAGCCCATCGTTTTTAGGATTGTCTTTGTAAGAGCTTCTCACTCGATTTCATTCGATCCTAGTTGCTACTGAGTTTTGGTAAAGCAGGTGTAGGGTTTGAACCTCAGTCCATCTCTGGCTTCACAACGGAGGCGGTTCCTTACATAAATATGGGAATGGCTTTACTGCTGTAGTTTATTTGTCCGGTAAATAGAGTGAGAGTTTATTTGAGGTTTGCTGATGGATGAGGAAGTGAATCTGTGTTTGCCGTTATGTGAAAATAGATGATTTTATGAGAAGTATTTTGAGAGTATTGTCAGTTGTTGGTGTTGAAGGAATGATCTGTGTCAAACGAATGTTACATATCTGTCTGTCTCGAGGCAAAATCTGTTAAAGCCTGCTTTAGTCGCCAGCGCAATTTTAAAAGACAGCACTTAACATGTTAAACATTCCCTCTATCTGTCTGTTTAAACAGTTAGTTCACCCGAAATGTAGCATTTATTCACCCTCGTGTCGTTCCAAACCTGTATGACATTCATTCATCTGTAGGAAACAAATGTATGGAAAGGACATTTCCATTTGTTTTATGAATGAAAGAAACTCATATGACATAAGGGTGAGTAAATGAGAATTCATTTTGGGTGAACTATTGTTTATTTTCTGTCAGGATGTCATGTGTTTTATACACACCTTATTTGAGAGGTCAAAATGCATGTGTGATGCTAGTGGACACGAATCTTATGTCACTCGGTTTGTTTGTCATCCTCCTTCAGAACTAATTGGTTATAAAGAAAATTAAATTTATATGTTAAGCTTCATTCTATGGACTGTACATATCACTAATATTTGAACTTGAATGCAACCCTTATCCTCA
>JAUZSZ010000114.1:6165311-6175959 GCA_034780575.1 Labeobarbus marequensis | reverse complement strand
GAAAAATATGACCTGTTGTTGACATGTTTTGTAACTTAAATAAAAAGCTCTGAGCAGATCTGAATTCATTAAAAATCATAATTTAAGCCACCATTAACAAATAATTCTACCTCTGATGTAACCTTGTTGTGAGGTTTTAAAATACCAAAAAGCACTGTTGCATATAAAAATGCCATCAATGATGCAACAACATTACTGCAAAGACACCGTTGTGGAATGCTGTAACTCAAATTACACCTAAAAAGCCTTAAGAGGATCAAAATGCAAACTGCTCACAATTTAGATTCTCTATGGGGGGAAAGTGAGTAATCTCAGGCTTAATGGACAAAAAGCCAAGACTACACCACATCTTTCTGAGCATGCCAAAAACTCACAGATGGCATAAAATCCTATATATAGTACCAGTCCCAAGTCTGCACACACATTCTAATTCTTTAATATTACTATTTTGAATAATAGTATAATATTATATAGAAATAATATTTATTATTATTATATTAATACATTAGTAATACATAGTGTAATAATAACACTATGTATTAATGTAATAATAACAGTGTAATAATAATAATATTAATTATTCATATAAATATTCATATAATTATCAATAACATTAATCAATAATAAAATTATTATTATTATTATCATTAATTTTATATTTGTGTACAAAACTAAGCATTTAAGCATAAACAGTCATCCAAAAAGATTTGAAATAAATAAATTCAAATTCAAGTCCCTCCAAATATTTGACTGGTATTGTATATGTTTACAGCATGTATAATAGCACACAGGCACGCAATAGTGAATGAGAACTCCAGCAGCACTAATAATTTGTCATCTGGAATCATCATCAAAGATCCGGACACACAGTCATGCACAGGAAACCCAGTTTAGCAAAGCCTCAGTGCTATACACTAGAAATGCAAAACACTTCTAATTTTGTCTTTTCTCCTTGTAAGGACATTTGAATTGGGTGAGGTGAAGGCATGGGGAGAACCTCCTTCTCCCTGAAGACTGCTATTGAAATCACCATTCACGATCAGGGTTAGTGTGGTTACTCAGATGTTATGTTACTTACTTCTCTATCAGTTGAAGAACCTTATCTAAGTAAATAAATCCTTTGCAAACATATCTATATGACAACTCCATTTCTTTCTCCATCTTTCCATTATTATTGCATCAATAATATCCTCTGCTGGCTCTAATGGCTCTAAAATAAACTGCCCTCTCCTTTCAAAGATAGCATCAGTTATCCATTAACACAAAGAATTCAATAATTGTATTTCTGAAAAAAGCAATAGTAGGAATATGCCGAGGATGAAGCACTTAAGCACTCGTTATTTATTAGTCACAAGGTCATAGCATCTGTTTCACTAATGAGCACAGATACTCACTCTGGCTTTCATCTGTTCTCCGCATCCGGTTCCAGGTAATCTTTGTCCACAACCGACTAGAAAAACAACTGGTGATTCAAAAGCCTAAGCCTGCAGGAGATTATGTCCGAGGACAGAAACCGCTACACCTACCTGCCGGATGAATGCTGTCTTCTCATGGACTCCTTCAGGCAGGAGCAGCAGGTGTAATGCAGTAGCTAAGGCTAGTGGACATGGTCTTCTGTCCAGTCCCAGTGTACTGACCCGTCTCCAACGCACCCTGAGACTAAAGCGTACGCTATTGGCTTAGAGCAGCTTTAGTGTTTGCCTAGCACACTCCCATAGGAGGAGCCCGGATTATGTCACCAGCTGGACTCAGTGACTGACCGCGGGTCAGTGCTGGACTGAAATTTCAGAGCGAGGAGGGAGAGAGACAGAGAGAGCTGGGTTGTCTCTCAGTTGGGTAATCTGGTCACCCGCTCCCATAAGAAAGGGGAAAATATCCTTTGAAGTTCTGCATCCCTCTGAAGAGCTCAGTGAATTCAAGTGTGGTATTGTGATAGGATGCCACATTTACAGTGAGTCAGTTTGTGAAACTTCTTCCCAGCTAGATATTCCACAGTCAACTGTAAGTGCTATTATTGGAAAGTGGAAGAGTTTAGGAACAGCAGCAACAAAGCAAAACACCACATAAAGCCACAGAACGGGTCACCGAGAGCTGAGACACATGGTGCATAAGTGTCACCAACGCTTTGCTGATTCCATCCCTGGAGAGTTCAGAGAGTTCCAAAACTTCCACTGGCCTTAATATCTGCACAAAAACTGTCCGGAGCTTCATGGAATAGGTTCTCTGTTGCGTGTCCTGGGTTTCGTAATAAAGGAGATCGAATGTAAAAGCGCAATTTACACGATTGAAAGATCATTAAAATCTGACTAAATCTCCTATGACAACTTGCAGTGTTACATATCATCGAGGCTGAGAAAAGCAAAAACATTTATACAACAGGTAAATGTTGTTATCGCTGTTTTCCATGTTCATGGAGTAAATAATTTTACATGGCTTTTTAAAAAATCTGGGTAGTCAATGTTTCATGTGCGTTTAGCCAATCAGCATACACTTACGTCGCTGGTAGTTCCTATAGAACTGTTGGTAGCATTTAATTTTACAGACCTGTTACTCATGTACATACTATGTACTTTTTACAGTAATTACAATAACTAGGTAATAACTAGGTGCTAACCCCGAACCTAACCCTACCCCATGAAGTTACATTATATTACCAGTACTTTCTTAGGTAGGTACACTATAAGTACACTGTAAGTATGTAAGTGCACCTACTGTAAAACAAAGTTCCCCCAAATGGAGTTCCAAGAACTAAAACTGTTCCTAGTTCCTGCTGTGAGAACACAGCATAAAGCAGGTACTTTCAACAATAGTTTTAGGAACTATGAAAAGGTTCCTCCGGTGTGAAAGCCCCTAATGCTGTGCTTTTAAATTGGCGGGAACAATTTGGGGAAGGCCACTTTCTATTCCATCATGACTGTGCTCCAGTGCACAAAGCAAGGTCCATAAAGACATGGTTGGAGGAATTTGGTGTGGAAGAACTTGACTGGCCCGCACAAAGCCCTACTTCAACCCCATCAAACACCTTTGGGATGGAGACTGTGAGCCAGACTTGTCCAACATCAGTGCCTGACCTCACAAATGCTCTACTGGATGAATGGACAAATATTTCCACACAAACACTCCCAAATCTTGTGGAAAGCCTTCCCAGAAGAGTGGAAGCTGTTATAACTGCAAAGAGGCAGGAAACTCCATATTCATGTCGTATTTAGACGTATTTACGTATTTAGAATACAATGTCATTAAAGTCCCTGTTGGTGTAATGGTCAAGTGTCCCAATACTGTGTAGATGGATAGATAGGGACTCTACCCTTCACAAAATAAGGCCTCACAATGACGACATCCTCTGGCATCCTCACATGACCAGACAACAATGGACAGAGAGAACACATGAGACCACAGACAATGGGCATCTTCATCCTCAACATTCTCTGGTGGGCCACTCTATGAGCCCCACAACACCCTCATTGAGCTGAAAAAGACCCTCAGCAGCCCTCCACTGCTCTGGAGCATGAGGAAAAAGAGGGACTGCTTTGTTGCATTCAACCTAATGAATAATAAATGGGAAACATGATGCAGGAACAGAGCCTTTCATGAAACACTTGTGGATGAAATCCAAAGCCAAAGTTAAACGGCATCACTATCATCCTCAAACAAACGCATAAGGATTTACAATATCATGAGCAGCATTTGTATTTGCGCGATATATGTGGTGCTGGTTACTAGAGGAAAGCCTGTGATGGGTGGATCATAAAACATGAAAAACAAAATCTATGATGACTACAGGATGACACAACACACTGGCTGAACCAGGCCATCTATCTATCTAGTCATGAATACCAAGCACTGGCACTGGGAATTTACCATAATATCCCTTGGTTTATGAAATGCTGTGGCCTCATGGGTGATGTCTTAAAGCCACCACTTCACTTTAATAAATCACACACAGAGCTCTTCCCCACAACCCAGTGGCTGTCCATGTTTATATAACCTCTCCTCCTTGAATTCCCGCTTAAGATGCAAGGATGATGGAGTTTAATATCTCCAGGGTCCGGGTATTACTGGACCACTCTAGTGTCTAAGGCAGCGCATTAAAGTTTCATCAGTCCTTGGTCCCAAGACTATAAATAGACCAGCATTTCATTCTTTAATGTGTTGAATCAGAGAGGAGCGATGCTGCAGAGATGAGATCTTCCGAGCTGTCTTACGGTGCAAATTTAATGACACATTGTTCGTTTTGGTCAAGGAAGTGTTGATATGGGTGCTGACTTGAAAACAGAAATGGAGAGATAAAAGTGCTAATTGTGCAGTGGAAGACACTGCAGTGTAAATGAAAAATCAGCTGCTAAAATGCACACCTCTGCACTATAAACAAGAACCAAGAGGAATGTTTGATTGCTCAGAGTTTTCTTGTCTTAATGAGGCTCTTAGATATATTTCAAGTGAAAATGTCTCACATCTTTCTCCTAAAATGGCTAGCAAAGAGGTATTGGATTAAACTGCTCATAAAGGCCAGTAAATACATTTGTAAGGTTAAAAGGGATTTCTATTCCAAATAAAAACTGTTCTGTTGAATTTTGTATTAATTTTGAAGCATCATATGACACTGAAGACTGGAGTAATGATGCTGAAATGTCAGCTTTCCAAAACAGGAATAAATTACATTCTTAAATATATTACAATAGAAAACAATTATTTTAAACAGTAAAACTATTTCACAATTTTGGTGTTTTACCCTATTTTTAATCAGGTAAATGCAGCCTTGCATAAATAAATTAATAGGAAAAGGAGCTCATTAATTTATTACAACCAAGACCCCCTTAACGACTGTGAGGCAACATGCTAAAACACTTAGCAACACGAAAGCAATACACTGTCAACCACCCACAAGTTCCAATCTGTTTTAAACTGGCAATTTTCATGGCAACTACAACTTTATTTTATGATTTTATTACTTTGTTTGACCTTGCAGGTTATGTTATCATTCTTATAACTATTTGAGGGGCTCAGCTGGTCTCTTGAGACACAGTAGGACATTCTGACCTCAGGCAAGCAGAAACTGTGCAGACAGCATCAAATGCAGCCTGTCTACCCTTGAGTTTAATGCATGAAGTCACATTTTCTCAAAGCTGTCAAGAATCAAAGGATCTTAAGCAACGGTAATTAAGTAAAGTGCTTAATGATGCACAGCTTGAAATGCTCCTGAAGATTATTACCACTGTACTGGTCTCAGAGGAAATTAAGCATTTTGTTAGAATGGCTAATTTCTTCTGTGCCTTTAGACCAAAGCTAAAGCATCAGCAGAATGATGACAAGCGATAAATACATGGACACATCCGTTTTCACATAGATGTTTTGATGTTTGATGAGGTCACTGAATCATAAATAACTCTTGTAGGATATGCTTGTTCCTGCTGTGAGGTTTTCTGATGGGACTCTGATGTAATGACTTCGGTCAGTGTTTCAGGATATTTATGGAAACCACGTTTATAGAACAATATCAGATCTTGGACTAACGCTTTACTAATATGCCATATCAAAAAGATTGTAAAAATGTTTTTTGTGTTACTTTGTAAGAAATATTTGCTTCCATCAATTGAATAAATTGAGTAGTAAAGCAAACACATTTCAAAATAAGAGACAGGGTGTAATTTAGACTCACATTATGCATAAACACTTTTTCTGGCTATTATTGGTATTTTGGTAACAAAATAAACTTAATTAAAAAGAAAGAATTCAAATTAAACTCTTGTAGTTTCTCTTTGGCCCACTTTTGTAGCTTGTCTTTGTTATTAGCCTTTGGAAAGATTAAGAACATTTACACATTTACTGTATAGAGTTTGCTACTATCTCTACAATATGTTTATTACCTCTCTTTAAACACATTTTTATTGTATCAGTTGCTACCTGATCTCATGACGAAAACGTACCTCTGGGAACTTTTTCGCAAGACGCGAAATACGTACCAAGTACATATATCACTGCAGTTTCCATCAGAAATGTACACTAGGCAGTAAAACAGCGAGCAATTGTAGCTACATATGTTTCATTTTCCAAACGTAGCAAGCTTTCTCGGTTGCTCAGCCGGCACGGAATTGGACTTAGGATGCGGAATCCTTGGGTACGAATCTCGTCAAAAACATGACTCACGTTGAAAGGGTTGAAAGATGAGAGATCAAAAAACAAGCTAAAACGGCATGCTTGCGATTGCATTTTCTACATCACATTCACTTTTGTTCATACTATCGGGTAGGTTTAAGTTTAATGCAGATGGTACGTTATTTTAAAACGTCACGACGCATTAGACTTATAGCGCCACTTAATGGACATTTCGAGTCAGAACCGCGGTGACACGTACAAAACAAACGTCACATAAAACATACCATAATGTACGTTCATTTATTCCAGGGGAACAAAACAAACACTCTTTTAGTGCCACCCAGTGGACATTTCACATTGAATATGTCACGAAACGTACATGACGATATGTATTCTGCATCTTGCGAAAAAGTTCCCAGAGGTACGTTTTCGACATGAGACCAAGTTGCTCAACCTCTAATTTGTATGTACTGACTTATTAGTAAATAAAACATTTTTTAACATTTAGAATATTACCCTCTTGACTACAAATAAATTTGTTTTTTTAATTTGTTACAGTGTATATTGTTTAGAGCAGGGGTTCTCAACCCCAGTCCTGGAGCGCCACTGTCCTGCAGAGTTTTGCTCCAACCTTGATCAAACTCACCTGCCTGTATCTTACTAGTAATCCTGAACAGCTTAATTAACTGGTTCAGGTGTGTTTGATTAGGGTTGGAGCTAAAATTTCCAGGACAGTGGCCCTCAAGAACCAGGTTTGAGAAAGCCTGGTATATGACATGCTATTTTTTTTTTTTTTTTACACCTAGACGTTTATGATGCATTAAATGCACCTTAATGATGCATAATGTTTCCCTTGTACATGCAATGTAGGCGTGAAAAACGTCTAATTCTGTTGTGTATTAAAAGGACAAGGCATATTGCTTTTAACAGAAGAGTTAATAAGTTAGTAGCAAGAGGGGGCGCTGTTTTACACCAGGTTTTTAAATCACACATGACACTCAGAGATGGCTGAAAGGAGCAAATATTACTAAAAAAAAAACTGATGCTGTATTGAAGTCTTTCCATGCAAGCACAAATCTGTCATACACTGTACTGAAGTCTGGGCTGTTTTTAATCCAACAGTTTATTAATCTAATTTGTTGTAATACACCCTGATTTCTGCATTTCTATTAAAGATGTATGTGGTGCTTAGGAAGTGAGTGCATGCCAAATCAGAAGTCATTCCTACGAACATTTCACTTCCCAGTCAGTCCAGTTCAACTTCCAGTTCTGGATCTCCCAGCACCAGCTTACTAATAAACCACCTGCCCCACCAATTACCCCGGTGTAGCCTATTACCACAGAGCACTTCAGCAATAAGAGCTTGTAATTTACTCTTACTAGCTTCATTACCGAACCTTGAGACAGCTCACTGGATTTGCCCTCATTGTGTGGCTCATGTTGTGTTTGTGGGTTGTGGATGTTAATTAAGACGCTCTGCAATTGTAGAATTACATTTGTGACAATAATAATAATAGTAATTAACACTGTAGGCTGTTAGTAATCACTTTATTTTATTTTAAACATATTTCCTTGTTCCATACATGTAAATGCAGCTCAGCATGCTTTCCAGGAATTTTGCATTAGAAACAATTCAATATAGCATATCACAATGAGATTTCGTAAATAAAATGAGTTAGTAACTGTAATCAGATAATTAGAGTAAATGGTAAAATATCATAATTCAACCATCAGCATGAATCATCTGAAAATTGAAGAAAGTTTCCAATACCAGCGAGGATGTCTGTGTAATAAGCTGTAAGCTGTGCTATAAAGCCAAATAATAATGAATACATCTGTAATATAAACTCATACCATATCCACATATCCAAACATATTGTTTTTCTCAAAGCTCAAACATATTTAGAGTCCTTAGAGAATAAGTTCTGCATTAAAAGCCGTGATGGCCGGATGATAATCATTAATCCTCCTGTTCTGTTAAATTACATACGTTTATTGAAATTTTAGAGCAATACTACAGAGCCCTAAAGTCTCTGCACATGATGGCGAATCCTCCTGATAAGGTGATTGTAACAAGGACGATGGAGGGAATAAAAGGAGAAAGGAGGAACTGAGATGCCTCCAACACAGTCATTTAGCCATTTAACAAGTCTCCAACTTATTAGGCTCAGCTTTAAATTTTAGTTACAGACATTTAGCGGAGTGCATTAATCTTTATTTTGGAAATTAGTTTGTTTTTTTTTTTGAGTAAAATGGATCATTTTCAGAAGCAGGGTTGCCAAAGTCAGATTTTTCAGTTTTGGAACAAGGTTCTGGTAGAAAAAGCAAATCCATGGGTGGTGTAAAAAAATAAATAAAAATAAAAATAAAAAAGCCAAGATCTTGTTTTAAAGCAAATCATCAGAATTAAAGCTAATACATTTGCCACTAACCACTGGCTATGGCAAACAAAGGGAAAGTGTAATGTATGGAAAATGTACAGAGTCATTTCTGCACAGGTTGAGAGAGGAAAAACAGGATAATGGAGAGGATTGCAGTCATAACAGGCAACGGATGACAAAACCCTAACCCTAAGTGTGTTGGAAATATTGCAAATATGCAAATGTGTGCACACCACAGTGAACTTTTGTTGGAAAGAAAAAAACTGGTGTCTGTTTCTTCCAGTGTCCAGACTTTTTGAGCTAGTTTCAGGTCTGTGAGATTTAGGATGTAGTTGAGCTGGACATTTTGAAAGGAAACCTGGCAACCCTGAACAGGAGAAATAAATTCACTGTCACTGTTTAAACAAAGGTGTCAACTAAATGCAGAATGTCAATGCACCAGTTAACCCCACGATTTGTGTTATACATGGTCGCAACTTCCCGTCTTACCTGTTCAAACCGGGTCTGTCTAGTTGCATTATTGCCAACCCACCTGACCTTTGCCAGTTGATCCACATAGATTTGAAGGTTATTCATATTATCTATGATAGAATTCACACTTTGTCTCTCCGCTTGTGTCACGTCACGTGGGTTTATGTGGCCCAGCACAGCTAACATAGCCTCACGCAGCGCTCTGCAATATTCACCATACATCACTCCATTCGCATTCACATAGAATTCATCCTCACCAAACTGAACCACCATGTTTGTCTCAATATCTGTTGCTGTGTTTTGGGGAAGTGTGTGTTTGCCTAATTCATTCACTGCCTGCTGATTATATCCTCGTCGATTATCAATACGATGGCTTTGTATAAAGTCAGTCAGCACCTTGGAATGAAATCTAAGAATGCTATTGTTGAAGACATGTTCGCCTCTTTTCGACCTTCCCAGTTGTTCCTTCAGCTCCTGATTGAAGTCTGGATTAATGATACGGATATTTTTTAACATGTCTTTCTTAATCGCCCCCACTTTTTTCTCTCTTGCTTTCTGCTCAGCTGAAGTTGGAGGTTTTGTTCCCCTTTTGGAACCTTTGATCATATATTCAATTATCATTTCCATTCTGACCTCTGTGGAGAAAAGACAAAACCAAAATTTGTCCTTGCTATGATTTAACTCTAAATTAAATTTATTTTATTTAAATTTAGAACAGTGAGAAGAGCAGAAATAACACATACCTCTCACATTTCTGAGTCCAGAAAATTCATCTGCAGCTGCTGCTGGTTTATCATGTAGAGTCAACTTCTAAATATGGAAAGATAAAAACATTTAAATAAAAACTGTTACCATGGACTGGCATGATGGTGCACTGTGACATAATTATACATGTAAAGAATAACTGTCACGGAATGTTCACACAAAAAGATCCATTTGCAGTTTTATTTTCAGAGTCCAACAAAAACAATCCATATGAGCAAAACAGGAAACACCGATAGCAACACAGGAACAGAATGCTAATAAGTCAATGATTACTGCCACCTGGTTATGAACCAATAATAAGTGCAAAGGGTGACACCATCATGACTGCAAAGAGAAGCACCAAGAGTTTAATAACAGCCTCAACGGCTGCAACAGGATGAACCGATAACTCGGCTATGGTCTCCTTGACCAAAACAGGGCAGGCAGACAGTACAGCAGTCTCTTTAGCCATAACAGGGCAGACTGAGAGTTCAGGAATGGGCGCCACCACCCAGAGAGGAGCTGAAGTGGACACCGCCGCCCCGGGAGGCTCAGCAGCAGGCCCAGGAGTAGATTCCCAGACCGGAACGAACTCTGGAATGAACTCCTAAACCTGAGTGGGCTCCAAGGACTCCGGAATTGGATCGAGCTCTGGAATGGACTCAAAAACTTGAATGGGCTTTGGAGTGGACTCCAAGGGCTCTCGGACTGGAGCGGACTCTGAGGGATCCTGGACTGGAGTAAGCTCTGGAACAGATTCAGGGGACTCCTGGACTGGAGCAGGCTCTGGAGTGGACTCCGAGGGTTCCTGGATTGGAGTAAGCTCTGGAGCGGATTCAGGGGGATCGTTGACTGGAGCAAGCTCTGGAGTGGACTCCAAGGGCTCTTGGACTAGAGCGGGCTCTGGAGCGGACTCCGAGGGTTCCTGAATTGGAGTAAGTTCTGGAGTGGATTCG
>JAUZSZ010000114.1:6145931-6156599 GCA_034780575.1 Labeobarbus marequensis | reverse complement strand
ATATTGTTAAGTGCTTTGACACAATCTGTATTGTTAAAAGCGCTATATAAATAAAGGTGACTTGACTTGACTTGACACATTTCAAAATAAGAGTCAGTGTGTATTTTGGGCTTGTTTATAATTAAAAGTATTGCATTATGCATAAACTTGATTCAAATTAAACTCTTGTAGCTTCTCTTTGTTCTTAGCCTCTGGAAAGATTAAGAACATGAACACATTTACAGATTTTGCTATTATCTTCACAATATATTTGTTGCCTCCCTTTAAACACATTTTATTGTATCAGGAAAATACAAGTTGATCAACCTCTAATTTGTATGTAGCCTATTGAGTTATTAGTAATAAACCATTTAAAAAACAACATACCCTCTTGACTACAAATAAATTTGTTTTTAATTTGAGTTACAGTGTATATTAGTTTGAGGGAATTTTAGGTGTGAATAATTCTTTTAAACAATAAACCAAGAAAGTACAGTGGACTTGACAGAAACAGGTTATTTGCAAACACTGAGACATTTGCTGTTAAAGCAGCCCCGGCTTGATCTACTGTGCTGCCCCACTATGAGGCCCAGAGAGCGTACAGGAAGAGCTCATGGCATTGATAGCACTGCAGGAGCATATGGTCCTCACAGCAGGCCCGTCTCATCAACCTGACACCACTTCAGAACCTCAGAACACGACCTGTCCAAACCAAAGCTCTCTAAACTCTGCTGAAAGATCTGTTGTGGGTGAAATATGTTAAATGCTAAATGGCAGAGAGATAAATTACATGCACACACAATACTTTTTTTTACAATCTAATTAGAACACATGTTTGAAAGCTTATTTTCACCACAGGAAAAAAATATAAAAAAGGTAACTGCAAGGTTTTATCTCACAATTCTTTTTTCTTGTGAGTTTCCTTCTCACAGTTGCAAATTATAAACTCATAACTGAGAAATGTAAGATATAAACTTAGAATTGCGCAAAAAAAAAAAAAAAAAAAAATCTGAATTGTGAGATAAATGTCACAATTACCTTTTTTAATGTTTTTATTATAATGGCGGAAACAAGTTTCCATACATGACTACATGCAGTGGTTTTAAAGTCCTCAATCTTTTTTAAGTTATTGACTGCATGATCCATTCACTAATTGTATTTCTGCATGGTATGAAAATGTAGAAAAGTGTTTTTGTGAGCAAGTTTACTGTATATACATGCTGTGAAATGCTGATGTAGTTAGAAATGAGTGAGTCAATGAGAATGAGATATTCTCCCCTTGATCAATGTCACACAAGCACTGACACAGGTCTCCTCCATACGAACATTATCTTTACAGGTTTATTTTGGTCACTGCATTCGGTTAGCATTTGGAAACATAAAACCTTTCTGAACGGTCCCTTTCACTCTAAATTTATCTTTGTTCAAGGTTAAACCTGGTGTCTCTTTCTGCAGAATATTTTTTTTTAATAATAGTAGTGTGCTTAAATGTATTTATTTATTTTTAAGTAGTTTCATTACGGATCAGGCTATAAAAAGCAATATGCGTTATCTCATCTAACTTTGTATTTAAATATGAAGGGATCTAAACTGTTTTTCTTTTGCCAGCTCCTGTATAAGATGTATTGCCTGATCTAATTTATTTCACTAACCCCCACGGTTTGTTTTTTTATAATAACATAATCATATTAAACAGTCTAGACCCCATGGGGTATTCGTTGTAATTCTTGCAATTCACTAAACCAACTTTCTTTATGACAGTACTCTACTGCACTGATTGTTAAAGGCACAGTTCACCCAAAAATGAAAATGCTGTCATTATTCACTCACTTTCATGTAATTCCAAACCTTTTATATTTCCTTTCCTCTGTGATACACAAAACTAGTTAGTGTGTTAGTTGATCTACAGCTTCAAAAAGGTCATGAAAAACCATATATTGTATAATCAGTTCTGGCTCTTATAGTGATATAGTTATAGTTCTGATACATAAAAGGTTAGAGATCATCAGAGACATATTTTCAGTATTTACTAATCTCCTAGTCTGTTTCTAATCTGAGTCATCATGTGAATGAAAATGGTCCACAGACAGCAGGGAAAATCCATGCTATACACAAATAATAAAATACGTATAGCCATGTAATCAGGATTTGCGTATTGTTAAAAATTTAAAACAAAAATTGATTTGTCATCTTTTGAAAGTATGAAGAAAACACTTCCATCATCTTTTGTTGTTGACTAGTCAAACTCTGCTGTATTTTGGTGCAAATCAATCATCATTAATCCAATCTGTCATCATGAATATGGTTAATTTTTAGACACTGAAGATGCATCTGTTTATTTGGCAGACACTTTTATTCAAAACAACTTGCATTACATTCAAAGAATGCCTTCTTTTTTATTAGTTCGTGGATTTACTGGAAATCAAACCCATGTCCTTGGCATTGCTGGCGCTCTATTGTTTGAGCTACAGGAACGCTTATACAATATTTGGCCAGTGTTTGTTCCATGTGTTAGTCTGCTAAATCATACTTCTCTTGTTGTTTATACATTTACACAATTGTCTGTTTTTTTCCATCTAAATCATGTTATTTTAGTTATTGTTAAGCAGATATGTTAGTTTTGTTCGATAAACAATTTTGTTTCTATCTTGGTTCACCACATAATGTCTAAAATCTGGCTCCTGAACCAAAACCAGTCCTGAATTAGGGGAATTTCAGCAAAACATGCAAACAACACACAAATTAGCAAGAAATATGCAAACCTCATCTCAGATGAGAGTTTACAGATGAGGAGAGTTAAAGTTAAGTCTTTATCCACAAGTGAACGATGAGGTTGTGTAAGGAGCATGTAGAGCGAGAGTGAATAATCACATGACTGAATCTCTTAATAGAGCTGCGATGTGGCATGTAACTGTCTTAACACTCTGGTTTTCAGACAGATAAGTTGTGAAAAGCACACACATACACATGCATCGTGTGAAACTGTGATGCCAGTGATATAACACCACCAAGAGAGATGTGATCTGAGAAAAGCAAGCCTGGCATGGTGTTTCTTTTTGTGGGATGTTTGTGCGTGAGGTGATGGAAAAACATACAAAGTTGGAGCTGAAGGGCATGGTGTTGAGCTTTTATTAGAAGTGTAAAAATCATAATTGGAGTTTTGTGACTTTTGCCATACTTCTCTTTTGGTTTAATGCAATGACAAGAATCCAATAATTTAATTGTGGAAACAACATTTTTTTTTTTCCTCAAAGGGTTTTTAAACATGTTTGTATGTAGCCCTCTTTATATTTTAGGAATCATGTTTGGAGGTCTTTGTCATTAAAACTTTTGAAAACTCTCCTAAATGTTGATTAGCTTTTTATACTCAAAATTTTAAGTCTTTGTCTTCCAGGAAACAGACCAAAAATACTGATGACTCATTTTGCACTCAGGATTTCATCCAAATTTTTTTTCGAATCAACTGATACCACTTACTTCTGAATTGCAATAGCAAGTATCAAACCATGTTTACAGCATTTTTGGCATATATATATATATATATATATATCAGCCAAATTAATCGGTTTAGCCACAAATCTAGCCTAATACTTACGAAGTGTCATTATGATACAGAAGGAAAAAACCTGGTGGGAAAAAGGTTATTGTTCTTTAATATGAAATGCTTTGTATTTTTAATATTATGCTCTTCAACCGCTGTTCCAGAGCAACCAGACAAGGGAGCTTTCTCTGGAAAATCTGTGACTAATTATGCCTAGAAACACACGCACTGGGATACACCCATGTAAATCCTGCACATAACCATTAATCATGAATTCAGTAGATACACAGTACGCGCATAAGACACTAGGAAATACAGTGTCACCCAGATGAATCAGCATATTCAGAGTGTGGCTCGACTAAACATTATGCTGTTTCATTACGATGTGAGCGAGTGAGTGAATTGCTCACTGGTCGTATAGCCTCAGATGCATGCAGCTGCAATCCGGTATTGTTTCAGTATGGTGCGCGCGCAATGACCGTGTCCATGGTGCTGAACGTTACGCGAGCATCATATTGAAACAAGCATTCAAGTGCATGGAATATTAATGCTCGCAGGGCATGCATCTATTTCTGTGACCCAAGGGAAAATAATAAATTGCACCTAAGTGTGCATGCATGCGACTTAAAAGCATTTAATCGACATGGAATTATGGGAATTATTCATGAAAACGTCGCTCGTTTTTACTATGAAACATAGCACGTGAGTCTAATGGTGGTGCATGAATTATAATAACCCTTCCATGTATAGAAAGCTCAAATTCAATGTTTTTTTTTAAAGAAAAATAACTAAGCAACCTCACGCGCAAATCTATATCATGCACTTTCATGCATGAAACTGCTATTCAGCACACGAGTTGCGTGATTGCTTTTGCGTGCATTAAAAAGATATTTCCAAGTGAAAGCTCCAATGCAATGACACCAAACCAGCTCCAGCTAAATGAGAGAATAGCTGAGCAACCTCAGCCTATAGTATGCATCAGGATCTTTAAAAGCAAGCGCCTTCGATGTATTTGCATTTTGTATTTTGCACGCATTTAAATATTTCCCCGTCTTAAAATCTCAAACGCATTTGCATTGCTCCTCCACTCCAGTTCACCTGTCTGAGGACAAATGGATAATTTAGCAAGAGCAACACTTCTTACCTTCTCTCTCGCAAAGCTGGATGGCGTCCAGGCTGAGATTCTTTATCATGTCCTCACATGGGCTCGTGGGGCTGCTGACACTGTGTCCCACGCGTGGAACCTCCATCACTGAGTCTCTAAATGAACGATATTCCGATAGTGAGAGTGACTGCAGTACCGCAGGACAGATCTTCACTCCGTGCTCTCTCTGTCTCCCACGGGTTTCCACAGTGTGCTGCTGATGAGAGCCACGTCAGCACATCGTCACGGAGCTGATCGCTCCTGCGACGCGCACAGTCAAGGGCAAAGAGCAGTGACTTGCTCTACTGTAATTACATTCCATATTCATATTTGTATGGTCACACACTTTATATCACAGCAGCGCCACTGTAAGTACTGTGAAATACATATGAGCTGTTACTATGCTGCTATTTTGCATACTTTTAATGGAACCGATGGACTTCAGATCTGACATTCAGTACAACAGCATGGTTATGAGTGTAATTTTGCTTTTATACAACAGTTCTATAAAGTAATTATTAAGTGAAAAGAAAAAAAACCCTCATCAACACTCACTCTGGCATAAACAGGAAAGAATAAAAAAATAAAATAAAATAATGGAAAAGTTTCTTACAATTTCTAATGAAACTGCTGAACCAAGAAACTGCTATAGTGTTATAGAGACATGGTTTATAGCATAAAGACATTTTTATATTTTTACTCAAAAAAACAACAACAAATTTCATCATGACTGAGTGTTGGATCTGGAGCCAATTAATCTGCAATATATTACTTGTTACTAGCATTTACAGAATGATTACTTTTATAGTCTATGTAGTGAGTGTTTTTCATGTAGTGACCCAGAACCTAACCATGAGTACTACTCTTCAGCACAGTGGTAATCAAAGAAATGTCAAGAACATAACAGAAAAAAACCCCAAACATAACAGCATTAAAAGGGAGGTCTTTCTCTTTACTAAAAACACATGAAAAAAAACCCCCTGTAATTTCAACATCTATTCTCTTCATCCAGTCAGTATAAAGACATTATGCAAAGCATGCTGGGAACAAGAAATCCACCATCCAATTTTCATACATTTTTAAGTTGATTTGTCAGATTGTTGCAGTTCTGACTTTTACTCTCAGATGTGCACCTTCATATCTTGCAAATTGCAAGAAAAATCAGAATAATGAGATGAAAAAAAATCACAATTAATTTTTTAATTGATTTTCTATTCAACAAACAGAATAGCGAGATGTAAACTCGGAATTCAGGGTAAAAAAATCTGAATTACGAGCTATACAGTAAATAGAGAATTGTGAGCTGTAAACTCGAAACTGCAAGAAAAAATTCGGAGTTTATTTATCTTAGAAATTCAAAGAAAAAGAAAAAATTGTGATAAAAAGTCACAATTAGAAATTCGAACTTTTTTAGCATAATTTACACCAAAACCAAAATGAATATTTATTAGGCCAAGTGCACAGCAAATTCACTCTTCACAATAGATGGTGCTGATTAAGAAAATTTACTCTACACCTTTCTTAGGACTATCAATGCTTTAACACAGGAGATTAGTTAAATATTTAATGCAATTAATTAATTTTCTCATATTTCTCACATTTTCTTCTCTAATTGGAACAAAATATTCGTCTTGGAGTGAATAGGCCTTAATGCATTAGGCATGTGTTTCGACAAATTGAGAGATGTGGGAATTGTTTCTGTGGTAACTGACAACATTTCACAGATGCTGTCAACAGAGCTTAAGTTTGTTCACCCAGAACATCCTGTAATATATTAAAGGGATACTTCACCCAAAAAATGAAAATTCTGTCATCATCTACTCACCCCTGATGCTCCAAGCCATGTAATGTGTAACATAATCTCAAGCTGGAATTTAATACAGAAAGTATTATCTAAAGTGTTATCTTATGAACACTGTGGAAAACTACAAGTGTTTATTACGCTCCTGGGCACATGGTGAACACAGAACGGATTAACGCTGAATGAAAAGTGAATTAAATGTTTTATGTAACAAGATTACAGCCCGTCTGCTTTCTTGTTGTCCCATGGATATTCTGGTACACTTTGTCAACCAAGTAAGTTTGAATCTAGTAAAGGATAAACTGGTGGATCTCTCTCATATGCTCCTCTCTGAATAACAAAAAAATTATCCCATATGTGGTTGTATTGAAGACTAACAGGGGAACATCCAAAATGTTCTCATTATCTGTGTTAAGGATGAGTTCAGACAACAAAAGATGATTTACAATAGATGGTGTTACATTGCAACACATTTACGCATCTAAAGCAATACATATTTCAAACCAGCAACCAAATCTGGCATGAACTGCCCCATAAATGTTGTTTCTTATGCACAGCCAGTCTCCTTGTCTGAGGACACAGAATTTTTTATGGCAGCTGCAGTAACGTGTGACTTTACCAACTGGCGACTGGTTCTTTTATTTACAAGGTGGGACTTATTATGACATACTTGTTGCACTTTCTCCATATTACTCCCCTTATTAATTACTAATGTCAATGCACCATCCTCTTTAGGAGCTTGTTTGCATCAGTACAGCCTCCAGAAGGTCTCCAGCGACAGGAACAAGTATACTTGAAGCAGTATACTGTCTCTGGCAGCAGCTACATTGCAAAACGTAAGTAAACAAATTCAAAGTTACGGTTGTATGTGAATAATGTTGCAGTAGATGGGGTCATTGATATATTTTCCTATGCAATGACTTTATCCATGCAGACCGAGTAAGCATGGAAGGCAAGGCATGGAAGGAATTACAGTATGTGCTTTGTACTGTAATGTTTTCTCAATGAGGTTATCTGACAGCGTTGCATTCAACCCTCCACCATCGCTGTCTCTCATCACGTCATTGGTTTGCCTTTGCCTGCTTATGTTCATGTGTTTTGGGGTGGCGTGGCATTGGAGAGTGATTGTGCAGGGAGGGTGGGATCTTATGCTTTCAAAGCTAACTTGCTATTGCCAGCCTCTCTGAAATCGCCTACCCTACTTTGTAATCTCAATTCACTACACAGGGGAAACTGTCAGTAAATTGTAGGTTGATTCATCTGAAAAGTGGTGCTTTCAAAAGATTTCTGTCTGTTTGAGCATCCTGACCAACACTGGCTCAACCAATGGCATAAGTCTCAGGCAGGACTTCCAACCAATGGAAGACAGGGAGCGTTTGAGATACTTGTTTAAAACACTCCCTCAACTGATTTACTTGTTTAAAACAGTAATTCAGTTTTGCTCAATGATTCCTCTGCCTCAGAATTATGCACTTCTACTTTAATTTCTATTCATTAGGGTTTCAAGCACGTAGCCCCGAAACCCTATTGTAATTATTAGAATGGCCAAAGATCAGCAATCTCTATATAAAAATGATTGTGCAGACCAAACCGTACGTCGTAGAGACTTGAAACTTGGAGGGATGGTAGTACTCACATCGCCTATAACATGACCGAGGCTCGCTCCAATCGGCCTGAGAAGGGTGCGCAGCAATCAAAAGGACAAAATCGCTCATAACTCCTAAATTGTCAGTTGCAGGTTCAAGTGTCTTATGTCATTGGAATCATTAGTTTATGCCAGATATACGCATGCCTCAGATTAGCTTGTGAGCTGGCAAAATTTTCAGGTGTTTTGGATTTTTTTGAAAAACCTGCTTTTGCGAACTAGTCCTAGATTTTTCACCTGATCGGAACCAAACCAGTGTAGAAGCATTCTCTGGAGTGTGAATATCAATAATTATCAATAATCACAAAGGGATGGCGAAATGTTCAAAAGGGGCAGGACCACGTTTAGTAAAATGCCTATAACTCCTGAACGGAATGAGACATCTTCGCCAAACTCAGAGCACTTATATAAGAGCTTAATCTGAAGTCACAGGGGAAAAATGGTGGAGTTTGGCCACTTGGTGGCACTATAAGAGGGAAAAAAAACCCATAAAAATGGCTATAACTGTGCAACAATTAGTCCTATCAACATGAAAATCCATTTGCACGGTCTTGGTCCAAAGTGCCACAAGTGTCTATAATGGACATTTGTGTATCTCAGAAAACAAGGCTGCCACTGGCCGATGAATTTTGAGCCCCACTGAGAAATGTGAAAGAAAACGGCCACTGGAGGGCGTTATTGGATTTTTCAAGGACGTAAATGATTGTACATTGCTTGGTTTTTCGCACATATGCATGATATTTGTATCATATGTGACCCTGGACCACAAAACCAGTCTTAAGTCGCTGGGGAATATTTGTAGCAATTTGTAGCAAACATTGCAGTACAATTCTCTGGACTGTCTAGGGCAATAATGATCAAAAACAAGTTAAAATTTACCCCTTGGGAAGCTATAATGAGGCCTGTCCAAATTTACCCAAAATCCTATTAAGCCTACAGGACAACTCCAAACTTCACGAAATCTCGTGAGCACATGTGACAGGTGATTCTAAACAAGCATGTAAAGTTTTGAGGAGATCAGACCACAGCTGGCACTATAACAGTCATAAATGTATATATATATATATATATACTTCTATAGTAAATTGCCTGGATTTTCCAAAAAAATGCTTTTTAAATAATTGATTTAGGTGGTTACAGGCTAGCTAAATGTATTTTTCCTTATGTGCTTAAATGCCTTAAGTGCTTGAACCCTGGTACATAGCTGCTTGCAGCTATGTTTTCTATTGCAATTCATTTAGCTTGTAATCACCCTTGACTTTATTATGATTAGAATAATCATTCTGACACACAGAGCTAAATCATTATATATGCACCTATAGTATAAGAACAGTATAATTAGTCTTGCAGTTTGTCCTTGGTTTTAGCCTTGTGGTGGCAACATTAAAGATATGAGCAGTTTTTCCTAAAAGCATGAGGTTAAGGAATGCTTTTAAGTGTTAAAATTTCTAACTGTGTTCATAAAGCATGACACAAATTATGCACATGGTTAAGTAGTTCAATAGACTGTGCAATATCATGCCGGGATGAAGCAAAGTCACATGGTTGAATGGTCCCACTATAGATGCTTTTCATTCAGATCAAACAGACAAGAAAGCATATCTTAACTTGCATTTCTAATGCCAGCTGAAGCAGGAGCAGTGTGTGGTGATGTAAAGCGGTTGGAGATACAGTAGAGTTGTCATCAACCCCTGCGAGGGCAGATAATCCAGTACCCCCACCCTGCTAACTATTAATAATCTGCTGGTAGGATCCTCTTCCCTCAGCACAGCATTCTCCAGCAGCCTAGGAAAACCCTAGAAACCCATCCCCCTCTAAGCATCCCTCCATATATACCTTTGCCTCTGTTTGTCCATTCTCAAAATTAAATGTTGCACGCAAAAAAAGGCCTACATTTTATTTTCAGCAATACATTTTTAATAGTCAGAAAAAAGTCATATTTTACATTACACAACACAGCATTCTATGTTCTAGAAGTGCTGTGTTGTGTAAATGCAGCACAGGCTCATTGGAAAAATGTGCCTCTACCTACAATTTTTTTTCAAAACTCAAAAAAATGTACTTATACATACAATTCTCCACGGTTTCCAGCTGAAATGAACAGCAGTAGCAGGAAAACACCAACAAATTGTATTTCTTTTCACACAAATTATGATAACGAGATTCAATTAATAAACTTTTTTTCATGCAGCTTCTTGCACAATACTGTTATGACCTCAACCCAGCTAACAAAAGTGTAGTCTAAGAATATTTTGCTAATGTTCCCATTAAATTATAAAAATGTTATTTCTGAATGTTGTCTGAATATTCAAAATGTCTTTTTTTATCTTAAGGGAGAATTCCATTTTACAACTTGTTATAAAATGTTACTTTTGAACGTTCTCAGTACATTTTGAAACAAACAGTAACATTGAAAAACGGTCAGTTCAACTAAAACATTTCAGAAATAAAATGTTCCATAAACAACGTAAACATTTTGTGCCACGAGAACATTAATAAAGACCAGATAACTCAGAACAAACATGCTGTTAACATTATTAGAAGAACATTTGTTCGTT
>JAUZSZ010000114.1:6133072-6145831 GCA_034780575.1 Labeobarbus marequensis | reverse complement strand
TTTGCCACTTTATTAAGTGGTTATGTGTGTTGTTCATAGACTGGAGTTCTGAGAGAGGTGGCGAACCGAATGATGGTCTCCATGAAGAATGTGAGTGAATCTGTGCACTGTCACGGAACAGACCAGGAATGCATCATCAATGACAGCGGCATAGCAACAGTAACCCACGGTAACATGAACTGCAGCTTCCAGCCAGAGCAGGACCCTGAGGAGGAGAATCAGGACAAGACCAACACACACTCCTCCAGCTGTGACGGCGTGCAGGAACACACACACTCCATCATCCTGGACCTCAGTCCTGTCAGCTTCATCGACACGGTCACTCTAAAAACACTGAAGAACGTAAGCCAAGTCACATTCATTTATACCCATCTTCTTTGTAAGTTGAATGTGCTGCTTGATATTATAAACTGGTAGTTGTTATCACATTATTGCAATTCATTATAATAATCATAAACAATCATATAGTGGAAATGGTTTTACATTTACAACACTTTTTTTTTTAAACATGCTTCTAGATTTTTCAAGATTTTGCAAAGGTTGATGTCACTGTTTATATTGCTGGATGCCAAGGTGGGTAAAATCAGGCATCAAACAAACATTCACATGCTAAATCAAGACAATTTTATAACTTATAAGCATAATATAATCAACCTTCAACAAATGCAGCTTATCTCACACTACCAATGTGTGCTGCTGTAGTTTGTGTAGTGCAGCAGTTGGAGCGAGGCGGATTCTTCTCAGAGTCCATCTCAAAAAGTTGCCTTTTCCTGTCTATCCATGACGCTGTGCTGTACTGTCTGAGTCGGTCTGAGAGAGATCAGTCCAGATCTGAATTTGCTCTGGTGAGACTACCATCACACTGAACATACACATATATTCTCAGTCACATCATTACTGATTCCCTCACATTCATGTGAGTGTCATGCTCTTTTACAGGAAATGCCCTGTGTTAGGAGGCTGTGACCCGCAGGAGTCGGTCTGTCCTCGATCTCGACTGACAGGCCTAAGAGCTGCCTCTGTTTCCATGAGGAATGGCATCAGAAGCCTATTAAAACTAATTACAATAAAACAAAAATACCCATCAAGACTCTATATCTCAGAGGCTTGTATTATAAAACATAGGTTTCAATACGATGGACGTTGACTGGGTGATTTACTGTCTTAGTGTGGCATATAAATGTGGTTTTTACAGCTTTATTATAAGGAAAAATTGTGTAGAAAGTCTATTTTAGTAGAAAAAACCCGGTAACGTAAAATAACTGTCAAACACAGAGCAGTATTCACTCTCTTGGAATAAGTGTGCAATACTACAAATAATATTACTCTTAACAGTCTTATCCTAAGTCCTTCAAGCTTTATTAAATCGCATTCAAAGATAAATTACTACATGAGTGCCTTGGGGTATTTCTTCTCAATAATTTAATATCAATTTTAAAATAAATTAGTAACTTGTAAATGAAGCAGCCAATAAGATATTATATAAATAATCTGTGAAATTTAGGGAAATTATAAATGTGATATTTGGATGCATCGAAAATGATATTTGAGCTCCATCTGCTGTTCATGTCTGGTGTTACAACAACAAGTGAAACTAATGAAATGAAATCTACGTTGTATTATTGCTTTTGTCAAATACAGGTATAAATATCAATAGACACATATTCGTTAATGGTAAGTAAAATAATAGCCTGTCTTAATATTATAAAAAGTAACAATGTTAGCATATGGCAAGACGTAAATCATGCAAGCCGTCGAGACATACTGAGATGAAAGTTTCATACCGAACACTTATAGCCTATCAAAATGATTAAAAATGAGTGAGTGACTAAAGAGCGAGATCTCGTGCTATCAATCATGAAAACGTTGGACAGTGCCCGAGGTTCGATCCCCGGTCCCCGGTTTCCCGGCGGCCATGAGATGGTGAATTTTCAGTCATTCGGAAGTAACCACTGAGCCAAACCAACGCGAGAGTTACACGACTAAAACCCGACTTTAGCTGACAATGGAGACAATTCATGCGTTCTTCAGCTATAAACAAAACAGTAATACTTCTGCTTTTTCATGAATTATTTTCAGATTAATACATATAAACTTTCAAGTCAACAGATTCTTAAATGCACCAAAAGCGGAACAGCGCTGTTCGTTTTAAACGCATTACCACCTTCACCATCACAAAAGAGTCTAAATCCATCGACCAACTTGAGCCAACTAGTTTGTTGGAGTTTGTTGGCGTTTGTCTGTGCGGTGCGAATTGGCCTTTATGAAAATAACTGTCATGTTCACACTGCACCAACAGACACCGACCAACTCTATATCTATAAGCATGTTCAGTCGGGTGAAAACAAACTCCAACCAACTCCAACCAACACCAACAGGGGTAACATACTGATCCAACAAACTCCAAAAGACTAGTTTGTTGGAGTTTGTTGGCATTTGTCTGTGCGGTGTGAATTGGCCTGCAAAAATCCAGTAAAAATTTCATCTAATTTTTTGACCATACAAATATCAGCAACTGCACCAAAATGCACATTTTGTCAATTTGGGTCTCTGAATAAAATTGAGGTGGGTTTTCGTGATTCTCATGCGTGAGGTCCATATTCTCCCTACATCAGTTATAAAATCCTGATATATTATTTTTTAAAAATGTATTATTATTATTATTATGATGATGATTATTATTATTATTATTATTATTATTATGTCTAGGTTCAATAAACTGTTCCTGTTCAAAAAATAAGATTTTATATTATCATTTCATTTGTCAGGCTTTACAGGGTTCTAGCTAGGCGAAGCTCTTTCACACTGACCCCAGGCCACCAATCATCCTTATCAGCCCTATATTCAAAAGTTTTGCTTCTGGTCACATGGTAAGGCTAAATATCTCGTAGTATATTCACAATGCTGTATCTTCATCTACTGCCAAATGTGAGGGGAAGATGGCAGATGGCAAGACTTTATTATGCAGAGGAAAGAAACAACCACATGGAGCGGCAGAGTTGGATACAGTAACAAAACAGCCTGGATGTATTACAGCAATGTATTCATGATCAGAGAAGTTGAAGTGAGGTGTGCGCAAACATACTCACGCTGATATGATGAAGGGGAGTGATTATGAGGCAGAGCTGTAATGGTAATCTGTGCTGCAGTGAGGGGTTGTGGCGCTGCAGACAGAGGACACACATGTGTTTCTGACCTACTCTTTCCTACTGTACAGTTACACAGCAGTAAATGGGCTGACGGCTTTTGCTGAAGCATGCTAGCACTTACAGTGATGAAGGCCATGCTATCAGAACATACCGACATATGCCATGGGTTTGTGATTCATATTTTAATCATGGGGTGTAATGCATCCAACACCGCTTAAGTTGACCTAGTCATATATAATTCCAAACAAAAACACAACATGCTGTCCTTTACAGCCTTCTCTTTCAATGAATCATCTAATCAGAATTGCTAAGCATTTCTTATAGTTTGGGATTCTCTCAAGCTGGCATGAATTTCACATATTAATCATGTTTTCCAGCATGCATTTTGCACTTCAGAGTTCATATGATCAGCATTACTAACTGGATTATTTGAGTAGAACAGAATAAAATTTAATAAAAATCTATATAGGCATTAAAACATATGAAAATGAAAACAGGAAAAAAATAGCTATTTATAGACAATTAGTAAATCAAACATTCAATTATTAAATGTGTTATGAAAAAGTAACAAAAAATATCAACCAATTTTTATAGCCAAGGTAATGAATTGAATAAAACTACAATGCATATTTCTACAGTGAAATGTACACAATTACAACAATGATGGTGGAAATGTAGTTTGCAAGACAAAATTTACAAAAAATATTCTTAACCAACAAGGTTTTTTATTTTTTTTATTTTTTATTTTTTTTTATCTAGATGTTTGAAACCAACATACAAAACAACTGTTAGAGAAAACCAATATTTGTGTGATTGGATTAATAACTCAAAAGCCCTGTGACAACTATCCCTGCTCTTCCATATAATGAATCCACTTTAATGACATATATTTGATGGTAGTTTTTCCATTTCCTTCATAGACAATTACCTTCACAAAGCTTTAAATGATTTGTTTGTATCGCCAAGGGCTGTAGTGACTATAGAGTAACACACAATTGATTACAGCTTGTGCCTGATTATTCTACTGACATTTAAAGTCTGCACTGTTTGTGGCAAAATGAATCAGGATTTAATGCAAAAGAAAGAAAGAAAGCTTATTGGTGTTGATTTGTCATAATCTCCGTTCTGTTTTGTCCAGGTTTGCGTGTGTCTAAGAGACAGCGGTTTGGGGTCCGTTACATAACAGGACGTATTTCACAGTGATTGTAAATCCCATAAATAGATCAGATCACCTCATATGACCTGTCTTCATGTCAACACATGAAGGTCAGTGTCAGACGAGGTGAAATGTTTCACTCCAGTTCTCTACTGGTGGTTAAATCTAATATACAAATGATTGTTATGCTGGTAAGGGATGTAGTATGGCTTCTGAATGTAAATAAGGTGCTTGAGCACATACAGAATGCAAAACAGAGGCAAAACACACCAGCATGTGAGAAGATGATAGAGGCACGTGAGGTGATGGTTGAGATCCAGGTATATCTCATACATATTTAATAGATAATGAAAATACATTTTGCTACTCTGAGGTAATCTGTTATTCTCATGTAGAAATGTGGGTTACTGTTTTTAATCGGTGCTTTCATGTGATAGAAAATAAATATAAATCTGACACTAAATGACCAAAAAGGAAAATTTATTGAAAGATAATAAAGCAAAATATTGATGTACCAGCATTTTTTAAAAATCAAATTTGATCTAATTCATGTCTTAGCGCCCCCTGTTGGAGAACAAACTACAGTAATGCATTTCCATTGATAAAGGCATAAACACAGAGCTCATTAACTCTTACAGAAATATAGAGAATTTATGATATTCATATTTGATGCTGTAAAAATAAGAAATTAATTTATTCTTAATTATGTGAAACCCAAAAACTGATCCAAGACCAAAAATATTATTGTTAGATGTAGCTCTTCGTACTCCTTACTGCTAATCATAAAATGATCTGATCAAAAATGTATTAAATATGATTGAAAACACCTCCATACCCTCTTTTGACATTTCTTGCTGTGATATAATAAACTGATGTTGGTAGCTATTAAACACAAATTGATATTAATTACATGATATTATTAACATAAATTCTCACTTCAGAAAATTGGAACAACAGCTGATTTCTGCTAAATATTATTACAAAGACAAAATCTGAGAGAGTCTGCAGTGGTATCAGCTAAACTCTGATATTGGGATTGATAATAAATAAATTTTACAGATGAGTTCTATCTAAATTAATAAATAACTTCTTTCATGTTTGTATCTGTTTTTGAAAAGATGTCTGGATGATTCAGAGTTCATTCTCGTGCGATTTAGTTTTGTTGTGGTGAAATAAACACATTTCACCCCCCCCAATAACCCTTGGACACTCTCTTCACATTGCATCCACAATCCAGACAATGTGGCGAGATTCAAAAGCTGGAATGTGAGCTTGCCAGAGGAATATTAATTTTTTTTCCTCTTGTTCCAGCCACAAGCTGTCCTGTTCCATTTCCAGTCCAGGCCTGATTTACAGTCCTCTCAGAGATTATCCAGAAAAAACACAATCTAGCAAAATATCAAAACAGTTACACCCAGTTTGCAGACTACACTTCTTTGTTCTGTTCCTTACAGATTCATATCTGCTTGGGACATAAAAACAGATAAAAAGAACATCCATTTCCCAAAAGTCCATGTGTGTGTGTAATAAAAGATTTCATTGGGATCACTAACATATTTGTGACATATTGTAATCAGTCAGAGCCTCATAAGCTATTACTGGGTGCGGTACATCTTAAAGCACAGTCTTTCCCCTCTACTGCCACTACAGCTACTTTAGTTAGACATTTACAGATGTTAATGTCACTAATGAGGGAAATGAGTCATTATGTAACAAGTACGCATTTTTAAATACACAAAGCCAACCAGATGTCAGGCCCAAAAAAATGAACATTTTGTCATCATTTACTCACCCTCATGTCTTTCCAAACCTGTATGAGTTTATGTCTTCTGTTCAGCACAAAAGATATTTTGAGGAATGTTGGTAACCAAACAGTTGACGGTAGCCATTGACTTCCATAGAATTTTTTTTTTCAGTCAGTAGCTACCAGGGACTGTTTGGTTACCAACATATCTTCTTGACAGAATTTTTTTTTTTGGGTGAATTATCCCTTTAAATGTCATTGTACAAACAAAGCAGTAGGAACACATAAGATGGAAAAGGTTTGCATATGCTTTATTCTTTCATAACACCTTCAACTTGTAAGGAACATTCAGCGATACCACATTTATGGCAGTTATACAAATTTATCATCATAGAACATTACAATGGAGTATATTACAAAATCTGTGCCAAGCTCACAGATTTTAAAAGTCATTCCCAAGGCACTGGCCAGCTAATGTACGTTTGGAAGAACAATACTGGTTAATGTGCTTTAATATCCCGTTTTTATTTCACTGCTCTGTACATTTGTGCACATGATGTATGTAACCTCATAACCCAGAGGTTAGGCATTTGACTTTGGCCAAAAATACTCAAAAATGTGCTGGCCATGTGAAGGCCATGTCAGAGTATTAAGACGTCAGTTGTCCCTTATTTTTCCCTCTTAGAGAGAGAGCAAATCAATTCTGCACACCAATTACAATTGGTCTCTCACTAAAGTGCCATTTAAAGAGATGCATATAAAAGGCACTAATCTAAGATATACAGTATCAAGGAAATTACTGAAAACAAAGTCTATAAAATTCATTTGTTTTAAAAAACAAGAGACGACCAATAAAAGCGTACAGTATGTGCTTAAACTGAAACATTTAAACCTAAAATGGCAAAGTGATTCTTTGCATAGTCTGCTGCATTTTATTATTACTATTCATATTTTTAGGCAACACCAAGAGCTATTGTTTCACTCATTTGTCATCTCAATCTGATTAAAAAAAAACAAACATTACAAACCATTACACAAACTGATTGATTGATTGCTACTGTCTGCAAATTATCAAAGCAAACTGCTAAAAAGTCTATAAACACTCATAATAAGACAATACACACAATACAAGCTTAAATAGTACCTCTATCACGTGAGATACAATTTCAACGTACTCAAGAGCTAAATGAAAATACTAAATATATACCGTACATGTAAAGATAAAGCAACGCACTGCAAGATTACTTGTAAGTGGTACTTCCTAGTAAAACATTTGTACCTTTGAGAAATCGATAGTCTTTGATTACTTTGGAAAAGTTGTCAGTGCAAGACAAAAGGCACTCGGTGCTTTCAATCCTTCGGAGTACATCTGGCAACATTCACAGCTTTAGATATAGTCAGAATTTAAAAACTCGCTTTGGAAATATCTGAAGAATACGACGAGCATGTTGGGATCACATGAGAATGCTGAGAGGAGAAGGAGAAGAGAGAAGCAAACAAAGCGCTTTAGAGGGCGTAGGAAGACTAGAGCTCAAGAAAGCAACACAGACTTTGGTCGCGTGCAGGAGAAAAGCCATGGATTAAGCCGTGATTGGGTCTGAGAAGAATTCCAAGGCTTTACAAAAAGCTTGGTTTGGGGAGTGAGGCCTGTGAAGATTTGTGGTCTGTGGCATTCAGGAAGGTGGTTGAAAGAGAGCTGGTGTAATTTGCACTTCTGTCAGTGGATAAACTGAGGCGCTACTGAGAAAGCTACTACTGACAGGCTGACATTAAGCTCTAAAACCAACAGTTAAACGGATAGGTTATCCAAAAATTATAATTCTGCATGACTTTCCTTCTGTGAAAAACAATATTTTGTCCATACATTGAAAGTCAGAGGGGTCTACTGGTAACTTATAAACCTTTAAAGACAGAATTGTTGTGAGCTCTGAGATCAATGTTTTGTTAAAGCCATCTGTTCACATTATTAGGAGTTCGAGCACGTAGCACTGAAAAATAATTGTTGCGATTTTCAAAGATCACCGTTCTGACCTAAAAGTGATCGGGCAGACCAAAACGTAAGGCATAGAGACCTGAAACTTTGATGGATGGTAGTACCCACCATGTCTACAATGTCACCAAGGCTTGCCCTGATCGGCCTGAGGGGGGTGCTACAGCGATCAAAAGTATGAAATCGCTAATAACGCCTAAAATACTTGTTGCAGACTCAAATGTCTTATATCATTGGAATCCCTGGGTCAGGATGACCAATACACACTTGACGGATTCAAACGACACAGAATCTTTTGTATTTTTTGAAAAACCTACGTTTGCAAACTAGTCCTAGGGTTTTTCACCTGATCGGAACCAAACCAGTGCAGAAAAATTCTCTGGAGAGTGAATAACAATAATTATCAAAAAGATCTTGAGTTTTTGACTCATTGTCACCAAAGGACGCCAAAACATTCGAAAGAGGGACACGTTTTCCTAAAACAGCTATAACTTTTCAAAGGAGTGAGATATTTACACAAAACTCGATATGCATATGTAAGACCTCAATCTGAGGTTACATGAGAAAAAGTGTCTGGCCAGTCTGTGTGGTGCTATAATAGGACAAAAACATGAATACGGCTATAACTATGCACCCGTTTGTCCAATTGACTTGAAAATTCACACGCAGTGTCTGTGTCCAAAGTGCCATTTAGCACGTTTAGGTATCTTGAAAAACATGGTCACAATCGGCCAATGAAATCTGATCACCTATAATGGAGGCCAATCAGAATGAAATGCAGTGGGCCTGTTTGACACATGGCCCTAAAGGTCTACGAGAAATTTGAAAGAAATCAATTTTGCCTCAGAAACCACTATTGTCAATCAAATTGTTCATTACTTATTCGAGATTATTTTAAAAACCTACTTTTGCAAACTATACCTAGGTTTTCAACAAAACCACTGCAGTACAATTCTCTGGACTCTCTAGGTCAATAATTATCAAAAAAAGTTGAATTTTACACTTTAGTTAACTATAACAGGGTCATTACAATATGGGTGTGGCCAAATATGCCTAAAAGCCTATAATTCCTGAACAAAAACTCGGAACTTTACGAAATTAGGTTAATCCATGCAGAATATAATTCTAAAGAGGCATGCCAACTTTTATGGATATTGGACTATAGGTGGTGCTATAACAGCCATAAATGTTAAAAAACATCATATTTCTATGATAAATTACCTGGAATTACCAGAAAACGCTCTTTTTAATCATTGATTAAGGTGGTTACAGGCTTGCTAAATAATAATACGTATATCTTTTTTCATATGGTCAAATTCCTTAAAATGCTTGAACCTCAGTAAAAGCTTCATTCATTCATTTTTAAAATAATTGTTTATAACAGCAGAATTTGTGGTGAAATATTACATTACCCATGAATCAGTACAAAAAATGACTTGGTTCATAGCTTTTAACAATTTAAAAGAACTACTAATGCACTCAGCTGACTTTCACTATATGGACAAAAATAGCTAAAGCATTCTTTGAAGTATCTTCTTTTGAGTTCCATAGAAGAACTAAAGTCATACACTAAAAGAATTTAGATTTTTCATTTCCCCTTTAAGAGTAAACTAGGTTTAGAAATAATATATAGACAATGTACTGTGGAATTCAGTCAGGGTAGACTATTTTAATTTGACCTGAAAATGAAAACAAGCCTGTGAGGGATAGACGTACACTCCATTTCATTTCTGTCAAATGCAATATGCCGTCTACTCTGACTAAGATCCATAAGTAATAACAACAGGCTGGCGATTTCACTGTTATGCAGCCGTGGGATGAGATAAGCTTCCCTTATGGATAATTTGTGCAGAACACTTTGGCTTGATATCCATTTAAGTGCTTTAAATACAATCCAGGTGCATCTAATCAGGCGAATCTATCCATGGACAAAATATTTAGCATTTTTTAAAGTGCAAAGAATTTGTATGTTGAAGCCTAAGACGAGCTTATAAATAAAATCTGCCTGCTCCATATACAAGCACAGTGCAGGAGCTCCAAAGGTCCTTCGCTACATTTCCTTCATTGTAACATGAGTACCACATTGCATAATGTACCATACTGCATATAATATTCAACAGTTCTTTGACCCTTAACCTCTGATCCATAGACTTTGTTTATTTGGCACAGTTTTAGAAGGTCCGGGGTTTTGGTCCAGTACTGTATATCAGGTTGGAGATGGGAATGGGAATTTGTGCAGTTTCAGGCTGTCCGTTGGTGCATTGGCATGGGCTCACCAGCGCCCGCTCACACTGGCAATGTCTGTGTGGAACTGGCGTGGCAGTCGACCGCTGGCGCCCCCTTCCAGGAACGAGGAGCGGATGTTGGGCGGCTCAAAGAGCTTCCTTCGGTTCTTGTTCAGCTCTGTCAAAACAAAAAGAGGGCTTAAATATTCATAGTGCACTGCAGACATGCATATTAACATCACAGGAAAATGGAAGTAGTGACAGATCTTTCTCCATACTGCGAATTACAAGGTCAAAACATTTTTATCAAATATCAAACAAATGCATGTATGGGTCAACCACTTCAACCAAACTACTGATATTGATTTGAAAACCTTAAAACAAGATAGCATTTCCATCGAGTTAGCAGTTCCATCTTCCCGAAATCAGTGGATATTGACAACATGAAATACATTAGTAATTATACATACAGATATACATGTAAATATTGGGTAAAAAATAAATATCTCATTTTTTAAATACTTTTCAGCAAAGAATGAATAATATATTTCTAATCAACATTTTTCTCGTTTTGTTTGGATTTTTTTTTTTTTATTCAGCTTGTGGAATTCTCCTGCAGTGTGCCTTAAGAATTGGTCAAAATAAGTTATGCAACCTTAATATGCTGCCAATGTTGACAGCTCACTAGTTTTTTGACAGCTCAGTCTGCATTATGATTTTTAGATGACAGATCTCATTTATGTAGGTGGGCTTGACAGTGCCAATTTTCCATTTTCCTGCAGTAGAGGACAAAAGAGAGGACATTTCTCTCACTTGGACCAAACTTGCATCAGCCCAGATTACAGTAAATTGTGTCCGAGGTCAGTCAGAGAAATAAACACAGGCCTGCAGTCATTTCCTGTCTTCCTCGTACCTCTACACTTAAGAATCCCATCTGCACCACAATTTCATTTTTAACGGTAAAAGGGCTACTTCATCCTCAGGCATTGTGTTTTATTCTCCAACCACATGGCTGATAAAACAGGAACAATGTTTTTGTTTTAGTAAATATCCTTGCCAGACAGCAGGAAGTCATTATGGTTATCGAGCAGTGGGTGGTCAAAATATATCACAGATGTTCGAGATGTCTAATGGCCAAGCTTGTCACTTCCATTTGCTGTCATGCTGTGATGTGGACAGTCAGTCAATCCTGGCCAGTTACATAAGTGGAAAGCCAAATCCAATTTCATCTCTGACACCTCAATAAATCATAATCGTAATCCCAAAAACCTGCAGCTGTCAAAATTACTCAAAGCTATTAAAAAGTCAAATCTTGCATGGCATGTTGTGTCCATCTGCCATCACGGTTATTGTTCTGTTGGTTGGTATCAAGTTGATACTAAACTTTCTTAAGAAAGATAACCAGTCTTTCTTGAACAGTCTTTCTGCAGTAAATACTGACTCAGTTTGGTACCTGAGGGCTGTCTGAATAACGAGTGGCTGTTTTCCAATAATCACATATGTATTTGAGTGGGTTCTCTTAGAAAAAGTGCTCACAGTAATGTAGCTGTGTGCTTGAACAGTCAGCTTGGTATTACTGCAAACAGTACTGTATGTCTTCAGTGAATATACAACAAAAATATCAGATCTATCTGTGTATTACAATCAACCTAGCAGACCTGCCACCTATTATTGACATTAATATTAATAAAAAAAAAACATTTCAATAAAAAAGGGAATACATTTTGATTTACTTATTTAATCACTGACTTTATTTTTTAAAAAAATTGAGAAATACCTGACAATACATGCCAGCTTTATTGTTATTTGTTAACTTGAGCATATAATAATAAATAATAAATAATAAATTTGGCTGTCTGGTTGCCAACCAGACTTGTGATGCTCACATAAAAATATCAATACAAATTGTTTTACCAATTAATTTTCTTATTTATGAAAATGAAAATGAATGCACAACATAAACTTAGTGGGAAAAACATGATATCAACAGAAGCATCACTATATACAACATACTGTATTAAAGGCACTGATAAATGTGACATTTATTATAATAGGTTTATGTGAACATTGTTTTAAATTCACTTAAATTAAAAGTTTTCAATATTCTGTAACAGTTTACATCTATTAATTGTTAAAAATGACAGCACAAATTATTACAATGATGGCACAAATTATACAATCTTCATGTTGTTTCTGCATTACTTTTGGAGATTCAGTGTGAAACTATAATTAGGATTACAGATCGTAATGTTAGGTGTGATTAATCATGATTAATTACAGAAAATGATTAGATAATTATTTTTTAATCGATTGACTGTACATCTTGAACGATTGCTGGAAACTGAAGAACAAAAGGTATAAAGAATTGTGAAATGTTGCTCGTAGTATTACTATGGCAGCCCCAGTTGTTTGTTTGGAAGGGAACTGACCTGAAATGGCCAGCAGCATTTTCCTGCGGGCTCCAAATGTAGTGATGCCGAGCTCTTTCAGGTCCT
>JAUZSZ010000114.1:6090683-6101950 GCA_034780575.1 Labeobarbus marequensis | reverse complement strand
AGCATGTAAAAGCCCACAGCCATCGGGAGAGAGTTTGAACAGGATGTGAGGGCAAGTAAAGTGCTTGTAAAACTCATTGTGCAGCTGTATCTAGTGATACCAGCAGTGACCAATACAGTCCTGTAGGGTCACTGATTCAGATTGTTGCTGCCTGGATAAATTACAGAGGTCTAGAGACCTTACAGATGACTCTGAGGTGTCTTTACAAGCAAATAAGCTGATGTTACTTCTGGGCACTAGGCACTTCCCAGGGATCTTGCTAGCAGATGTCACCTCTGGCCCTGTTCCAAAACCTAGTAAGCTCCCTCTGTGGGCATCACAAGCACTCCAGATGTGAAGGCTGGCCTAAACGTTTGGCACTAAACTGCATTATTATGCCTTCTAAGACGCCTTCTTTTTGCTGAATTCAAAATCAATATCGCACAATATTAAAAAAAAAACAAAAAAACACTGGAAATAGGAAATGTGACTCTATCTATATTTTTGCAATTATTCCAAAAACATACCTACTTTATATATACAATTCCCTGAAGTTTCCAGCTGAAATGAATACAAGAGGTAGTAAAACACCAACAACTTATATTCCTTTTTACAAAAATTTTGGATTTTTAGATTATGGATTAATAAATTTATTTTCACACAGTTCTTTCCACAATACTATGTTATGACTTCAAAATCCTATTACCATAGTGCATGTTTTGTAAACTAATACATTTTGAAGTTTGCATCACAGAACCAGCTCCATATGTATGGCTTTTCAAACATAGTAAACTTGCTCGATAGCTCACCTGGTACAGCATTTCACTTGTGAAGCAAAACGGGTACAAGTCACAATGAAAGCTCAAAATCTCGTAGCATCAAGCTAAAATGCAAGGTTGCTTCAACAAATGCTTTTTTTTTTATCTCACATTTGCTAATACTATTGGTTAGGTTTAGGGTAGAGCCTATGAACAGTGTTCACAATAAGCTTTCATTTCAGATGCTGCTTTCGAAGGCCGTTGACATTGAGGCAGTATGTAATGTTTTGGAACAGTGTGTTGAATGTGAGTGGTGTCATTGTAGGTTTCATTTTCCTCTTTTACGGTTCTTTATCAGTTATGACTGTGAAGAATTCTGTTTGCTCTGTTTTAGACAGACTCACTCAGAGAACTCTGGCTCGTGTCCTGCTATTTAACAATGACCCACATAAACGCTTCTGTGAATGCTGTTTTTGGCAAAGCTGTGCCCGCTTGAAAGATGATTTCAAACAGGCCACACACAGCTCCCGAAAACTTACACAGCCAAAACATTTTACATGTTACTGGACACCCCTGTAACAGATGTAATGTTCTTACAAATGAAAAAGGCTGTTAATTTAACAAGTCCAGAATTAATATTCAACTCTGGTTGCCCAGAGACATAGTTTCAAGGATATTATATTTAGAGCCAGATTAAATTTCATATTTTTCTATGAATTTATAAATTAGGATGTGAATATTAAGGTGACGACAGAAGCACAAAGAGCGTAAGATATCTTTTAATTTAATCTAAATATATATGAATAAGCAAATGTACAGAAATCTACTACAAAATATTTTACCAAATTTGAACATTTTATTAAAGACATCTACAGCAAATGTAGAAAAATACTAATAAAACTATAATATAATAAGTAGTGCTATTTAATTATTTTTAAAAAAAAATTTTTTTACACCAAATTAATATAAAACATTAAATATACCATATTTCAAAAAAGGTATAAAATTAAAATTTCATATTTATTCCTCGAATTTATAAATTGGAATGTGAATATAAAGGTGATGACAACAGCACAATAAGCCAATAACTCTAATATGAAATATATATATATATATATATATATATTTTTTTTTTTTTTTTACAAAATTGATCATTTTAGCAAAGAAATCTACAGCAAACGTGGGGAAAATTTCACAAAAATTATAACAACATAATAAGCAGTCCTAGAAATTGATTAAATACAAATTAAATACATGATCTGCCAAATAATTCAACAAATTTACATTTTCCAAAATTTTTTCAACACTTTTAATCAGAATTGAACATTTTAGCACAGACATCTACAGCAAATGTGGGGTGAAAAATCTCATCAAAAAATAAAATTAAAAAATGAATATCAAGCAGTTTTAGCAATTTGTTTTAAAAATCAAATTAAATACAAATTAAATACATGATACAAATAATTAATCATATAAATATTTTTTATTTATTCTACAAAAATATAAATTGGGTGTTTGGCTAAGATTAAAAAAATAAATAAAATAAATTTAATAAGAAACGCTCCAACATGAAAATAATTAAAAGCCAGTTTTTGTGGCAGATATATAGCCAAAATATGTCTTCTGAGATCAAAATATAGTTACATATTTCCATATAATTGAACATTAGCCTATCATTGGCCTCCAATCCACAGAAATCCATTAAAGTAAAACGTCCCCCCATTTTCTATTAAATAATATGTGCATATGTGCAAAAACAGAGGTTTTGCAATGGCTTCCCATTAACAAACGATGGAAGGAAAAAAAACGGGACCTCTGAGGAAAAGCTTAAAAACCACTTGTGTACACCATGTGCCCGACTACTAAGACATGTTTTAGAAAAAAAGGACTTTTCGTTATATATTAAACGATGTGATTACTGTATGTTTTTGGTGCGAGCACACTCCTGCTGCGCTCCACCGTGAGAATGGACAAAATGATGCAAGACTGTGTTTGCCACCTGTTTCCTGCCCCAGTCCCGCTGTGTGGTGCCACAGGTGTTCGGCAAGAAATTCTGGGCCTTAGGACCAGACTCCATTTGGGCCTTAGTTCACATAAACAGCTTTAAGTGTCATTATAAAATACAAGGGGCCTTCTATTGACTCAGCTGAGGCTCTGAAGTGTGTTTGGTCCACTGAGTAAGGGTGACATTGTTTTTATCAAAGTTTGAGTACGTAGGGAGCGTGAACTTACACAAGTGAGAGAGACACGTAATACAAATTCAGCTTAGCATCAGAGACGTTTGACTTGCAGGGTAAAAAACAAGCCTCAGTTTTTACAGAATCACATGGAATGGGAGGAAATGCCTCAAACTGTTTCTACAGTGGAGGCCGGAACTGTATAATATCACCCTGTTTTTCTTGATCTCTTCAAAAATTGCTATCTTTGAAGACTCTCTTCCATAAATAGAAAGCATCGGGGGAGTTAAAAAACAAGCCAGGGCACTCTATTCGTGCTCACTGAAAACAAAGGCAGATCTACTGTTCAGCAAAGAAACCGGATGATTTCCAAAAAGCTGTTTTATACATCAGTAAATCAACAGTGACTAAACACTCCACGTCACGCTGGCCCTCTGAGCAGCATGAAAAACAAACTATTGCTAGTTTTAAAGAATTATAGAGAGAAAGCAACCAAAACAAGACAAATACTAGAACACTCTCATCCTGTTATAATCAACAAAGCTGTCACTGCCTGTTTATACAGCTTTGTGTGACTGTTTGAGTCTTGGAGTAGAGCTTCACTCTGTTCTGGACTCTCGTGAATACTCTCATTATAATTTAATAGGAGTTTAAAGTCATCTGCTCCATGAGCAATATTTACCTTAATTTATTTATTTATTTTTATCCGATATCAAGTTTTATATTTCACCTCAAATCATATCTCAATTGTTATAGACTATGTTTACATGCACACCTATATTCAGGTTGCAGCCATATTCTGAATATGAAGTTTATAAGCAAAATGTTACTATTTTTCCACAATAGTACTACTTTTCACAAGAACTCAAACACTTTTAGCCTTCAAAAATGCCTCACACAATATATGGAATAGGTCAGATAATTGTTCATTTGAATTGGAATCAGAATTTAGGGAATCAGAATTTTCTCATAAACTAATTCAGAGAATTGGATTACAGCATTTAATAATAATTGGAATATTGCAAAATTCTGATTAATTTTGGAATATTGATGTGCAAGTAAAAGTCACTGACATGGCTGTCTAGAGCTAAACAAGTACAGTAACTTGTAAAAAAAAAAATGAGCAAAATTGTTCAATGTGGTGGAAATCCCTTATATAAATCACTTTCACACAATAGTTAAAGGGATGTACTAATTAAGAACTAACCTTATTTATGAAATGAGTCATATCAATTCATGTATGAATAACAACCATCTTGACTACATGTTTTTAGTTCATGTATTAATTAAAACACTTTGGGATAAGTTTTCACACATGAATTCATAGTTAAGTTTAGTTCTTGATTAGTGCATGCCTTAACACATCATTAGCTCATATCAAAGTAATATTCAGCTTCAGGTATTAGTACATGATTATTCATGCACTGTTATTTTAAAGTGTTACTGGAAAGGGATATCCTATTTATTATTTATTGAAATCTCCTGTTTTAAAATAGGAAAATAGACTTGCTACAGTTGAAATATTTTTCTGGCTTGCATTTTATATCTTAAAATGATGAATTTCATTAAAAATGTGGAAATGATCAGAAATAAGCAATTATTTACATATACACAATGTAGGCTATGTAATTGTGTAACAAAATCGTGTTGAATACCTGTTGCTGGCATAATCACGGACCATTTCAAGCATACATGTGCTTTTCTTTTCTTTCTTTTTGCTCTCAACAGATCCCACTCGCTGTGGTGGAGTGGTGATGAAATACAGTTCTTGTAAATACTTTCCAGCAATTCAGTAATAAAAGTGTTCATCTAAAATACATGCAAATTACAGGAAAGTGCAACAGTTACTGTACAGTGCTCGCCAGTGGTCAAAATGGATTTAAACAGTGAATTTTCAATTGATCCGTTCTTGTAAATTTAGAGATGTGGATTCGGACAGTAGTTGGTGTAGTAAAAACAGTAGGTAATTCGGCCAGGGATTTTTAAGTGGGTGGTGGGAGAAAAACTCCGACATTTTGGATTCAAACAGCAATAAAATCACTGACTAGCTCCTGTAAATCCTGGAAATAGCTTACATTCCCATAAGAAAAAAATTACCGGGCTTTTGTCAGGTTTTTCCTCAGAATTTACCTGATAAAATAACACAATTTAAAGTGCTAAGGTTAATAAGCACATAAACACAAACATACAGCAAATATACCCTCAGGACTAGCAGAGTTTTTTGCTACAGTCCTGTGTATAAACATTGAAGAAGAGGTTGAATGAACCACTGAATCTTGGACCAGTGCTGTTTTGCACATGGTCCAAACCTCTGCAGCGATGCTCCTCTGAGGTTCTAAGCTGCTTGGACATCTAGACAAACGATCAAACGGAAACCTACGCTGTTAATTGCGTACAATAAAATTTGTCATTTAGAAACTTGGACAGAACAAGGCATTGATGATATCCATGATCAAAAAGCACATGGCTAAATGGCCAGATATCTGTCACTTGCATGGCTGAGCAAAGCATTACTCATTAGCATAATAGAAACCAGCTCGTTTGGAATAAAAAGCCTGAACCTCCGACATCTATTATGACCGTCAATATGTAACCACCTTGTTTCTGTATGAGCGAGTGACTCATTCACTCAAACATGCTTTTATGAAAAATGTTATAAATCCCAAAGGAAACGAGCTCAGAGGATTTAACATTCAGTGACAGAGTTCCATTTTTAACTTTGACTCCTTGCTTTTTTTAATCAATCATCATCATCTAATATGCTCACATTGATCTACACCCCAGTTCAAATAGCTTCGCTTAGGATCAAGGCAAGAAAGCAAGCCATTCTTCAAACTGTAGAGCATTTCACAATGGAAATGTTTACAGCACAGTTTCTGTGAGATGAATGGAATCTCTAGAGGCCCAAAGAGCTGTTAACTCATCAAAGATGTGCGTTTTGCTCCTTTGAAGGGACATGACTGCGTCCAATGAAAGGAAATGTACTGAATTGAATGTAATGTATCACATTCAAAACAGCTCTCTCGATTTGAGTTAACGAGAACTTATAAATAATAATCCGACCTCACACACACACACTCACACACCCTGATCCAGGCTTGGGAAAAATCCCTTGCCTTTTGTTTTGGTAAAAAAATGCACGGTAGAAAGGTCAAAAATAAGTCAGGCCAACCAGAGCACTTCATTATTACGCTCAGCGGAAATCAGGCAGATAGACAGTGAGCAAGCTCGAGTCAAGTCATCTATCATGAGGCGCGGGAAAAGCCTGGCAATATTACAAACTGGCCGAGTAATTCCATATGATCTCTGTCGCAAACAGATTCTCTTATATCTGTGTGAGGCACAAACACCCGCTGAGGGCCAGAAGTTTGATCCATCGCGCCAGCACACGGAGGCTTACCTCACAGCTCATGTGTCACATCCAGCGAACGGGATTGTGGGTGGAGGGCTAGGAAACGGCCCAAATCAGTGTTTCCATGAGCACACGGCTTCAGCATACTGTGCGAGATGTTGTTGCTCACCCTGTGCATCGTTGAGATTGGCATCCTGCACGACTGACAAATCGTGTTTGATTTTCTATAATTCATGACATCTTGTCAAATAAAGAAGGCAAAACTCAGACTCAGAGGAGAATGGGGCCAAATGCTTTCGTATACAAAAACAAAGATTCAACAGCGAGGAGATATTGAAAACAGGTAGGATTGGGAAAGGGTGAGAACATCACAGGTGCAAATTAGTAAACAAATTCTTCTGTGGAACACAAAATAAGACATTTTGTAGAATGTTCACGTTGCTCTTTTTCATGCAATGAATGTAAATGGTGACCAGAGGCTGTCAAGGGGGGATGGGGGGCTGTTTGGGGGTGAGTTATAAATGAATGAAATGCCTTCCGTGTTCACTCCGTCTCGAATCGCGCTCACGGAAAGCGCTTGAGAAACAGTGTCTCTGTCGCGGCTCGGTACGCTTTCAACTCGTTTATTTTTTGTCTCGAGCAAGAGACTGTATGACATTCACGTTACATGATTTGACAGATTTTTATGTAGACAGGGTGACAGCACACCGCATTAAAAGAAATGAATATTTATTTTTCATAAACGCTGGCCAAATTCAAAAATGAAACTAAAATTAAATCATCTTTGAGAGCAAGGGGGCCCCCTGGTGTTTTGAGGGCCCTATGCAGCTTGTGTACTTTGCGATAGGGAGGATTGGTTCTGCACAAGTGGGTACAACTTTTGCTACACAAACTTTATCTCACCGAACAGGAAAACTCACTCATTGAGTCTTCTGCTTGTACACTGAAAAAAAAAAAAAAAAAAAAATGTTGACATTTACAGTAAAAAACCAGCAGCTGTGGTTGCCAGAATTTCACCGTAAAAAATATGGTACACCACCATGGTAACATGCATGGCACTAAACGCAATAAACATTAATTTAACAACATTAGATGTAAGATAAAATCCTAATGTACACAAGTGAGGAGAAAAAAAAACTAAGAAGAAACATGGTTACTTTAACAAAAAAACATCAAATATGTTGTGTCATGCAGGAAATTCTGGGAGTGTCAATTTACGGTATTTCACTGTAAATTATACAATGACTTTTTTCTTTTTCACTATCAAAAACTGTAATTTTAACAGTATTTTACTATAAGATTACATTAAATGTTATTCACGGTATCTAGTATGGAAACTTACTGTTAGCCAGTTAACAGGTTTTTACTGTAGCTTTTTTACAGCCTTTTACTGTTAAAATGACTACATTTTTTTACAGTGTACAGCATCGTGTTCATAATCACATTCTTGCAAACTATTCTAACTCAAACTTTCAAAGAAAATGTTTTTAAACAAAGACTGAAAGACTGAAAGTTGTTGGACGCTTAATTGTGGTGAAGCTTAAGTCATGTGATTGTGGTGTAGTTCATTTTTTAAAGCCTACATTTGGCTTTTTACTTCTGGTGATATTTATGCTCCAAGTGTAAAAATTGTGTTAATTTGTGAAGATTATCATGATGAACAAAACATGCAAAACAGCAATAATCCAAAATAGATTTTTTTTTTTCTTCAGGGGAACCAGGGTGATGCTAACTTCTGAGCCGCCCTACAAAATACGCCACTCTGTAGTTTTCCATGCTAATTAGATAGAAATTTAAGTTCATAATTTATTGAAAATCATGCTTAACACCCATGGTACCCATTAAATTTCACTGTATTGAAAACAGCAGCATGGACATTCTGAAAAATAACTCTTTTTGTTTTTTTGTCCCACGGAAGATAGAAAGTCATACAAGTTTATTGAGAAACACATGATGAGTGAATTTTCATTTTTGGGAAATTACTCCTTTAATAATCACAAAATATAATGAATGTACCTCAGAGGGAGCTCAGATTTCAGACACTTTTAAAAGCCCAGTATGAGATCGATTAAATTATGGCACACAGTACAATACAGGTCTTTATACAGACAGGTGCCATGTTTTGCTTTTTGCACCCACCCTTCTTTTTAAGCCTTTCATAGCTGATCCAGCCAGCATGCACCTGCTTTTCATTTCCCTCCCAAAATTGCACATCAGCCTGTTGACAAATAACTTCACAACAGTTTACAATTCATCCTCATTCTATAAACAACTGAGGGTTTGAAGGGGCAAAGAAGAGTTTATAAAATGAGTTAGCAATGAAGGTAATCCAAACCAGAGATGAAAAAATGCACCATGCAAGACCAGAGGAACATTTATCAATTAATTTCTTTGTTTAATTTGCCTGAAAAAATAATCTAACTACACTAAAACACAGATGTTCACATTTTCTGAGTCACACAAGCCTGTGTCGCCAAAGTGCTAGTGTGGACAGTGTCAGAGCATTGCTATAAGCGTTGATAACGTCTTCTGATTGTTCATTACCAAATTACTATGCCATTGTGAGTGTTTTAAGAGTGGTTTGTAGGTGGTTGCTTACTGGTCCAAATCAAAAGAGCCTCTATGATATTCTAGACCCTAAATATGGGACTTATAGTATTTTCTAGGGCTGCTCACTTTTTGGGGGAAAAAATAAATTGCAGTTTTTTTTTTTTTCTGATAAAAATTGTGATTGCGAATTAAAATCTGATTAAAAAATGCTTATTTGTAACTGTGCTTGTTTGTAGGGCTGCACAGTTTGGGATTTTTTGATTCAATATGTCATTTTTATATCTGTATTAATTTTTATTCAAGTCAAGAATATTATTTAACATCACAAGATCAACCTAAATAATTAGTTTAAACCAACAAAACTAAATTTAAGGTAATGTCAGGTAGCTTTAAAAAAAACTTTTTCCACCAACCCTAAGTACGAGCAATGAAAGGTCTAATAGTGATGCATGCATGCATCTATGCATTTTCAAACACCTCTAACAAATTAAATCAATGAAACATTCTTTCATTCAGTACTGAAAAAGCATAATGCAACAAAAGCAAAACTAGTTGGCAACTAGAACACAATCTACAAAACAAGTATTTACATAGCAGTATGAGTAGCTAAACCAATATTCTGTCAAAAACTAGTTAACATTGCTGCATTCTTTCAGAGAGATGAGGCGAGGTTTTCTGAGGTTTTGCTGTTACCTGATCGGAGCTCTCAGCATGAGGGAAACGACTAAGGAAAAAGGTCTGAATCCCATCATTGTGCAGAATCACGGAATACCCGATGGCGCAGACATGAAAACGCAGCAGCCATGATGGACAGGAACGCAATGTTGTTATTGAAAACACACGTAATTTTAGCAGACTGGTATCATTCCACCAAAGACATGCTCTTGAGGTGTGAGATGCTGAGCTGGCAGAAATATTTTCCTCGCAGTCAAAAGACTCCTTTAAAAGAAGTCTTTTTTTTATTTTAATTTTTAAGATTTTTTTTTAAATGGTTTGTTGTTGTGAGATAATTTCTGAGGTCATTTTCCATGAATTCATTTGTGTCTCTGGGTGCAGGCTGAATTTCACCTAATTACATAGTGTGTTTAGATAAAGTATTTGTTTTCAGCACAAGTATGTTGACGTGAGCAGAAAAATACCACTCTTATATCTGTTGATCACATTTACAAGGTTCCTTAGAAGATACACTGTATTATTTCACAGAAGAACTATTATATCCAAATTTTTAATGTCCCCTAATACAGATGCAAAACAGGGCCCATCCAAAAGTCTACACTTTGGTGCATGAGCAGAAGTTTGCAGAAGGTGCAAAATGGCTGTAAAAGATGCATTCATGATCCTTCTGAAAATTGGATGGCCTACATTGTAAGCAGTAAATAAAAAATTATTGGAGTTTTACGAGATTTCAGTTGTTTTATTTCAAAATTTCTAATTTAAAGGAATAGTTCACCAAAAAATGAAAATTTGCTGAAACTGTACTCTCCCTAAGGCCATCCACAATTTAGAAGAGTTTGCTGAAATTTAGCATTACATCTCTTGCTCACCAATGGATCTTCTGCAGTGAATGGGTGCCGTCAGAATGAGAGTCCAAACAGCTAATAAAAACATCACAATAATCCGTAAGTAATCCACTCGACACATGAAGCGTAAAGTTGTGTGTTTGTAATAAACACATCTTCAAATCATTGTTTCCGGATAAAATATAAGTGCTCTATTCATAATATTGCTTTCTCCAGTAAAAAAAAAAACAAACAAAAAAAAAAAATTCATCCTGTCTGAATCAGAAGAGAAATCTGCAGAGATCAAACAAAGTTTACAAGTGAAAACAGTGCAAAATAGTTCTAAACAAATAAGTGGTGTAGATTATTGTGATGTTTTTATCAGTTGTTTGGACTCTCATTCTGACGGCACCAATTCAGAGGATCCATTGGTGATTTTTTTCTGATGAAGTAACAAACTCATCTAAATCTCATCTACATGGCCTGGGGGTTTGTACATTTTCATCAGATTTTCATTTTTGGGTGAACTAATCCTTTAATTCCATATGTTACATGCCAATTCTTTGTAATTATCTGTGAAATGTACTAGCAGTTTCTGAGTGAAAATAGTTTCAGATTAAATCCTACATCTTTTTTTTTTTTGTATGGAGGCATGGAGTCCATGAGACTGTAAATCCACATTTCGGGTGTCATTGAGAAATGGTCAATGTTAACACACTGTTCACGATATGGTAGGTTGTGTTTGTTTGAAAATCAGGAACTGGCGTTCCTGGAGCTTCACACAGGGGCAGATCTAGGATTTTTTAGAAGCAGGGGCCACAATGGGGTCACCATTTACAGAGAGGGGCCAAGTTTACCATTCAAGTCTTTGGAAACTTTAATGATAACGGCTTAAATATTTCTGTGTGTGTGTGTGTATGAATTCATTAAGAATAACATACATAATATAATA
>JAUZSZ010000114.1:6023859-6034951 GCA_034780575.1 Labeobarbus marequensis | reverse complement strand
TGGAACGCAATGGGTTATTTAAATGCTTATTATGTCATGGCTAAATTTTGTTCAGTGCCAAAGACTTTTCTTTTCTTTTGTAGGTTTATTATTATTATTATTATTGTTGTTGTTGTTGTTGTTGCACCTTTACCTTTTCGTTTTATTTATGTACTTGTTTGCGTTCCCTTATCCTCCATGTCTTTAATTTACGTAATTGATACTCCTTTGGCAGTACTGTGCACTGCTTATGCTCTTGCAAATGATACAGAATGACTTTTATTTTGTTTTCCCCAGCTCCGCACCGGAAGTGTGAACTTGCTGTGCTACAGCTGTCTCTCATTCTCGCCGCTCACATTCGTTTTTTTACTCAGGGAAACACAGTAAACGTTATTGCTGAGCTGTTTCGTAGCAATAATATCGGACACATAATATAATCGCGTAAATCTGGGGCGGTACACACAGTAAAGCAGCATGGCATTAAAGAGAATACAGAAGGTAAGACCTTTGTGCGTACATGACCAACATTAGCCAAGTTTTTTTAACCTGCTAGCGTTGTTTATATCGAATATCGGGGTTAAAAATAGCATTTCTGTTACTAACTAATAATATATCACTTATTTTTGTTAGGTGTTGGTAGTGTGAATCAAGTCAAACTGTTTAGGATTAATATAAATCTAATATGTCGACGGAATGTAGCATATAACGGCTAGCTAGCAGTGTTTCTTCACTCAATCATGACGATTTTTCACTGTTTGTTGACTGTCTGCTTGAGGTAACGTACATACATGTAGAATAGCCTTTATTGTTAATAAAGCTGGTGAACCAGAACTTAAAACGACGCGGCGAGGTTGTCGGTCAACCATCGTAATGTATCGTTACTAGCACACAAACACATTTATATGTGTACAAAACAAAACAAAAACTGAGTAATTGGTTACATCAGAACGCGTAGTTTATTCCATTCTTTACCGTGACAACGAACTGAAAGTATTTATCATTTTAATAATAAACCTGTTATGTGGTCTATTCATCCGTGTTCGAGAAGGCCCAGAACTGAACAAAGACAGCAAACCTGCTCCAGCTTCGGCAGCAGCCGCACTAAACCAATCTTTGTGTGGATTCGTCCACTTCACAAGCCACTTTTGTGTGCTTTGTTAAACCTCACAGCTGATGTGACATTTCGAGGGACTTTGGCTACTATTGATTTGGTGTAGTTGATCTGAATATGGTCGGTTGGCGCTATTGTGTTTGTTGTGTTGTGTGTTTGACACAAAGCTACACAACCTGATTCTCTGAAGTTCCAGCGTGTGTGTTTACCATCACTTTGTCATTCTGACAGTTTCTGTTTCGCAACACGGTGATGTGTATCGCACTCGGGCAGTGTTGTTAAACACCCTTGTAAGTCCCAAAGTCCTTGCCAGAAGGCACATCATCAGATTGTCTACTTCTATTAAAAATGGGCTTATGTTAAGAGTAATAATTATGCAATGATATATACTGCATATTATTAGTGCATATTGTTTGCATTAAAAACCCTGTAAAACCTGTCATGTGGAATAATAGTCAGAGAGAAACAGATTATTTTTTCCCTTTATAACATTAAAAATAAATAAAAACACTGTTGTATCTATGGATGAAGTTCTCATAATGTATCTTTATAACAGTTTTGCAGACCACTTGCATAATGCATATAAATATCAAATGTCAGGTTATCTTTCAATAATGTTTTGTAAATGCTTTTATGACTAAAGCTCTGTAGTTTTCATGGTTGGGACAAACTATATAATGTAATACATAAATACAGTGATGAATGAGAGATATGAGGGTAAAAGATGAAAAGGGGTTTTCAAGCATCAAATCAATCAAAGTTTAATACTTTTTTTTATTTGTTTGGTTTTTCACTTGTGCGTTAAAATGTATCCTGTAATTATATTTTTTTCTGAACAACAAAAAAAAAAAAACAGATTTTTAGCATGGTTTACAGAAGACACCCACAAAAATGTCATTCAGTGTAATAATAGTTTTTATACCGAAAAAATCTTGTCGGGCATATTTAGAACAAGAATCATGTTCACGGGATCACAGTGCAGTCCCCAAAAAATAATTCTTTGTAATTTTAAATATTTACCACTCTCCTTCAAACCACAAGGTTTTACCGATTTGTCAGCAAGGCATTTAAAATCACTTAAAATATAATAATGTTGTATGATAACTTTTTCTTTTATTGATAAATACAGGTCAGAATAAGTATGTTGTTTGATTTTTACATAAATATATCTGTTACACTGAATGAAGATGGAATATTAGTTCACCCATATTTTGACATGTTCATAAAAGTTATTTGAAACAATAAAGTAGACTCTTTAGTTGCATTTAATATGCTTTCTATGTATTCAAGATCAGTTTTTTAAATGAAAATTGATGCAGACACCAAAATGGGACATTTTGTCTCTCTGACCCATGAACAAGTATTTCTTATCACATTTGATACATTTTTACCTATTTTATTCTGATGAATAAATGACCACATAAACCTAAGATGCTTCAGTCCGGTAAGAATATAACAAGTTATGTTTACTTCATTAAAATCATTAAAGATTCATTTAAAGATGATTCAAAAAAAAAAATTTAAATAAAAATGTAGGCACAGAATGCACATAGTAGATTTTTCTGCAAAAGTTGCATATCAGATATGCATATTAAATATGATACTGTACGCTTTATAATGTTAATAAATTAAGTTATATAATTTGTTTAAAGCACTTTTAATTTTGACAATTTAGAGCTCTGTGATAATTTTTTTTCAAACCCAATTTGGATGTCACAACTTAATGTTTGAATGTAATTTTATTACACAACAATATATCAAGCCAGGTGGCTTTTATTTTAATGAGCTACACCTGTGGTTCCTCTGCTAAGACACGTGTGTGAACTTGAGGAGAACTGGTTTCATTCATCCACTAAAAGCCATCTTGATACCGGAAGTCTTTTAAAGTGTTCCCACTCTCCCAAAAAATGACCTTGAGGATTGACATTATTTGAAAACTGAAATTAGAAGAAAAGTTTTTCCACACATGCCACTTAACATTAGAATGGCTATATAAATATATTTAGAAACATAATTGTGGAGTAATAATATCATCCTAATTTCTTCTTCTGTTTCAGGAGCTTCAAGACTTGCAGAGGGACCCTCCTGCTCAGTGCTCTGCCGGCCCGGTTGGTGATGACTGTAAGTTCACTGTCTGTTTTTTATAATTGAGTTGTTTTACATGATAACATCTGACACACTGGACAAATTTCAATAAGTCTCTTCTTTTATTTTTAGTGTTTCACTGGCAGGCAACAATAATGGGACCTGTAAGTACTCACCTCATTAGCATTTTGCTTCGCTTAATAATACACGCTGAATGTGATAATGTGAAGTCAATTTTAAGAATATTAGATCGAAATTTAGATCGAAAACAGAGTTGTCAAACTGTCCCAGCTCTGAGCATATTAAAATAAATACAGTATAGTTTTTTTTTTCTGTGACTGCATGTGTCAGATAGATTGCAAACACACCGCTGCTTTCTTATATCTGAATGAACTTGACCGCTGCTTTCTTATATCTGTTATCTATTTTAAGATATTTCTATCTTCTGTTGTGACTTCACTTATGCAGATTTGTTACTAAGAAACAGCATCGTTTGTTAAAGGCTGATCTGAGATGTATGTAACCTATTATAATACACCTACACAGTTTGCTAATTTCTATTGTCATTTCCTGTGATTTGCAGAGTGACAGTCCATACCAAGGAGGGGTCTTCTTTCTCACAATTCACTTTCCAACAGACTATCCCTTCAAGCCACCAAAGGTAGTGACACTACACCCCACGTCTGCCATGTACTTGCCATGTTGTCTTCAGATGGCATTTTGACACCCATCTCGATTTAACAGGTAGCGTTTACAACAAAAATCTACCATCCCAACATTAACAGTAATGGAAGTATTTGCCTGGACATCCTGAGGTCGCAGTGGTCTCCAGCTCTAACAGTTTCAAAAGGTACATGTTTGTGTTTTAATTCTTTCTTCTTTAGTAGTTGAATTATAGAATTTGCGATGCCCAGTCTGCCTGTGCTTTCATGATTGTGATGGTTTTCATCTCTTTTTCAGTTCTTTTGTCCATATGTTCTTTGCTTTGTGATCCAAATCCTGATGATCCCTTAGTCCCAGACATAGCACACATCTACAAATCAGACAAAGAAAAGTAAGTATATAGTCTTAGTATATAAAGTATATAAAGTCTTTTTTTTCTCATGTTGTTCCAAACCCATTCGACAATGAAAACAAGTATACAAAAGCACCACAAAAGTATTGAAAAAGTGCTCAAGTCGAATATTTGTGTGCTTTATTTCAAGTCTCCTGAAATCATACAGTAGCTCTGTGTGTAAAAGACCAAAATTTAAGCTGTTATTCACTGATAATATTCTCCTCCAGTGTGTTCAGATCATTGGGTGCTTCTTATTAAATTGTGCAGCCTCGTTTCATTTCCGTGCAAATTTGTCAGTCATACATAAATTAAATGGGTAAGAAACTGCACTCAAAAAAAAAAAAAAATGGCATAGTTTATTGGCATCAAATCAAATATTTGCATCTATTTTATTTGATTTAAATCATAAAATGATCATTTCAAAATGTATTGATGCTAATTGCTTAGAATCAACAAATCATTGTAAAAACAAATTTATTCATTTGAACACATTTTAAATATGGCTAGCTGTGTAACAAATTGGATTTATTGATGATTGCTGTGTATTTAAACACATTTATTTTATTAGTATTGTTCCAAAAGTCTTGTCTGTTTGATGACGGATATGCATTACTTTACATTTGTTTTAAAACCGTGCAATTCAAATTCATGGAAATTTGATGTGCAATTCAAAGGCATATATTTAGGCCTACATATTATTTGAGTATATGTAAAATGTACTGCAAAGGTGAAACGTAAATCTAAATTGTGACTAATGTGAAGGGGTTGAGAATGTATACTAGTGCCAGGGTTTTTGTCAAGACACACCGTGTATTCACGCTCCGCTGGATGCTTCCTCACTTCTCGTTCCTTGCCTGGTGCAATTAGAGAATTGATATGTCCTTGACATGACCAATTTCCAAGTCATGGGCTGAAGGATGGAAGAGTGAAGAAATGAGGAAGCACCTATTTTAGAATTGAGTAGCTCCCATTGAGTCAGTGAATTTGTGAATTAGATCAGTCCAATTCATGAATGAATTCAGACAAGTTTTGTGAACTTGATTCTTCGATTCATTGAAAAGGTCCAATGCAAAGTATACACCTTGTTTACATCTTGGATGTCGCTACTGTGCTTGTGAATGCATGAAGCAGAGCTAGGACAGATATCAAGACTTTTATTAAACAGTTGCTCAGATTGTGGCTTATTCCTACACAAAGCTATCATATGACTTCAGAGAACTTTAATTTTTTGCACTGACTGCAGCATTTTCACTTTCATTATATTGACAAGAATCACCTGGTTATTCTTCAAGAATTCACCCTTTGTGCACATTTAAACAGGTTTGGAACATCACGAGTGCGATTGACATAGACCAAACGTGTTACGTTAGATTGGAATATCTGATTAGACGAAATAGACTGTTTGTGAACTTATTAATTTTTGATTTTCTTGCACCAGGTACAACAGACTAGCAAGAGAATGGACCCAGAAGTATGCAATGTGAAGACTTAATGGACATTTTTTTTAAGTCACAAATCACTGTAAATTCTAGCATCTAAAAGTAAGATTAGGTTATATTATTAAACACATTGTACTGTTAACATTTACCATCTGAAATGACCAATAATAATAGAACTAGTATTTTGAAGGGGACTGTGCGCTGCACAAAAAGACATTAAGCTTTTTATTGGTTTTGTGTATTTTGGTCATTCCCCGCAGAGGTGTTGGGCACTTTGTTTTCTTGTTTCATAAATCCTATTTAAGATTGGCATGATGTTATACAACTACAGTTACACCACACGAGGGCAATTAAGAAATTGAAAACCGTTTTATTGAATCTCTCATTCAGTTGATTACATTTTCTTTTAGATATTTTTATTGTATAGTTAAGAGCAACTATACTGGATCTATTTTTTTCTTTTGCATTAAAATTTGTTTAAAAGCATGCATCTGTGTTTCTCATATTTTAAGTTGCATTTGCTCATATTGGTACACAATAGTGTTTTTATTTGCTTTGTTGAAATGCATTTAAACCGGCTTTGAGTATAAGTTGCCATCAGTTCAACAAAAAGCCTTGATTTCCACTAGATCCGATGCAGTCTTGCAAGTGTCTCTGATTAAAAAAATTCCTTTTGCATATCATGTATCCCTCTGCAACACAATTGCTTTATTATTCCTGCCTAATCAAAGATTTTAATTTGTTCTGTTGCTTTCTGAAACATTTTCTGTGTGCATTAGACCCTAAACAGTAAACAAAAGACTTAATTAGAGGCTAATTTATATATTCCCTTAGTAATATTTAGCTGTATATCTGGCTGCTGTTTGTAAACAGTTCCTGATATATCCATAATTACAACGATATTCCCAGTAGGAGTACACAAATTATGCCTGAGGGATTTTCTTAATTGCTCAGTAGTCTGAGAACACAAATCGTATCATTATGTAAAATATTGATGTTTATCTCGATGTTTGTTTAGTAGTTAGTTTTTATCAGCGTTCCCATTAGTCACCACAACTGAACATTCAGCAACATAAACAGACTTTTATCGTATTCGTAGATTACACTTGTTTTTCTACCCGGAAGTATTTAGAGGTGAGCCTGCCATTCATAGAAATATTTTCACTGTTTGAGTTTATGTTTTTGCTCCTAATCTTTTCACATTTCCGAAATGATACCCAATGTAACGCTAGACGTCACATGAGAAATAATAATAATAATAAAAGAAAAATAGTTCGACGTATTCTGTGACGGCTCGCTGTGCGTCGTGACGTAACACGCAGCGTGTCTCTCGGGGCGGAAACAAACAGCGAGGCGAAGATCTGCGATATGACTTACTCCGCCAAAATATCGTGTAGATCTTTGTGCCCCGCTCGCTCCGTATCTACCATCTCGTACCAATTACCGCGGGAGGAGTGTAAACATCTCTGAAGTCAGGAAGTGGGATGTGGCCCAGGTGAAAAGCTCGTTATATGGTCGCGAGCGTGGGCGCCGTGACTGATCACACACATCAGGATGACGCGTCGAGGGCGTGCGATCAATACGTGAATTCGTGCGTGGAGGACAGTAGTTTAGAGAAACAACGAGCCATTGCAGTGAAGTCTTCGGTGTGAGTGTCAGCTCGGCATCATAATGGACTCGTCCGTGGCGCTGGGGAGGCTGGAGCTCGCGCGTCCGTTACTGACCCGCGGCGCGTGTTTACCGGAGGGCGCGCACAGCGCTCACCTGAACGGCTGCGTGCCGCTCTCTCATCAGGTGGCCGGACACAAGTATGGCGTTGATAAAGTGGGTCAGTACACATTTTATGTCATTCCTATTCATTCGAACCAAGGTCCTGTCATTTATAATCGTGTACGGGGCTAGCTGTCACAATTGTTTACCCCAGTGAACATCTCTCAGGGGCAGTTTTTATACAGCATATGCACATATTTTAAAGTTTTTCTCAGTGTAAAGCTGTCCATTAAATAAATACTACCGTTTTTATCTACGAAACAACGTGCAGCTGATCTTTTGTGACTACATGCTGTCTGTCACACTGTATGGGGTAAGTTGTCACAGTGGGACTTGTCATTAAACAAACGTTTGTATGCTTTTTAGTTAAAATGAAACCGTAAAACAATTAAGAAAAAATGTATAATGTACCGTTTAGAAATAATGTCAAATTAAAAATATAAATGCTACATTATGTATATCAAACAACTTTTTGTATGCTTTATTTTTCAGTGAAATTTACACAGAAAAACAATTATGAATGAAAAAACAAAAACGTAGCCTGTGTAAAATTAAAAATCTAAATGCTCTTTTATTCATGAAAAATTTTAAGTGTGTAATGTAGCATTTAAAATGTCAAACATCGTGATTGCTGAATTTTTGAAAATTCCCACAAAAAAAAATAAATGGAATGAATAAAAATCTGGATAACTCGAATATGATGGGGATTTATGATAAAAGTAAACACTCATCCTGAGAACACAGTTTCAGTGGACTGTACTGTTTATAATACTGCCTGAAAACTATGTATTCAGAAACACGTTTGAGTGGAATATTTTGTAATGTATCACCTGAATGTATTTTAGATTTTTTTTTGTCTTATGTCAAGTTAAAATGTTTTGTGTAATACTTTAAAAATTTTATGGATTATGGCGCTGACCTTGTGTTTGCCATGTAAATAGCCCTGATGCTAACACTGCATTAAATTAATAGACAAATAAACAGTTTCAGTTAACAATCTGTTTTTGTTTTACTGTTGAACTTTACCTGAATGTATGGTGTTTTTACGCAACAGCTATTCCTATTAGATATTCAAATATATTTTAGTATTGAGGAATTTAGTTTATAAAAATAATTCTAATTTAAGATTTTTTTTTCATTAGGTGCTTGAAACAATCATATGAAACTTTTGCTCAACAAATAATTGTGTCTTTAGAGTTGACTTTAATTATGACTAACAAATAGCTCATGCGACAACTAGCCCTGGTCTCTGATTAGTAATCATCCTGATGCCACTACAGATGTAATGAAACAAGTTGAATGGGCTGATAGGATTTGTTGCTGACATGCAAAAACAGCTCTAGATGTATGACCCATATAGTGAGTCAGTGGTAACACAATTTTATACAGAATTTGACCAATGTGGTAAAACGCAGGAAATATTTGACTTACATTAGGTCCACTTTTAGTTCTTTATTACTGCAACATTCTTTTTGGGGGAACCTCACAGAGCCTGTCTCACATTTGTTTGAGCCACACAAAATGTTGTTTTGCATAACAGTCTATTTTTAAGTTATTTATTTATTTATTTTTTTGCATTATGGCAGTATTTAAGCATATTACCATAACTTCTAATAACAAAAACTGTAATATAAAACAAACTATTAATACGTTTATGAAGATTTATAATAAAATTATTTTAAAAAGGTGTGTACTGAATTATTTTTATTTATTTATTCCATTGTTTAATTTGATCCTCAAACATTTTTTCAGAATAAATGTGACTTTTTTTATGAATGAGCATAATCATTAAAGATTATAAAATAGCAAACAAACTGAACAATAAACCGTCCAGATGCATTGCCATAAGAGAGACATGTTTTAATTGTCATGATAGTGTTATAACAATGCATAAAAATGCATGTATTGTTTTCTTTAGAGTGTAGTCATGATATCGTGTAAATGTATAAATTAGATGTACTGTGAGTCACTGGAAGAATTGCTTCAGGTAAAAGAGATGTATGATATTCATTTAAATAAAGGCTGTATTTAAATAGTGTCTGTGGTAGCAAATTCCTCCTGGTTGATAATGTTTGTTGTCATAAATTCATCCTGGTCATGTTTCCTTTTGTTTACCAATGATGTGAATAGATTTTAAAATAGTTATTTTTAAAGAGGGGGAGCCTGACCTAAATCCAGAGCTTCACAGTCTATGACCGTAATCTCTAAGCCCTGCCAGCCTAGTTCTCAGCAGCATATAGGCCAGCCTGTGATGTCATTTACACACACTGCTGTGATTTCCCTTCACATCAGCTTCAAAAGGGCCTATTCACAGTCCTTAACTCAATGGATACGAGCGTTTATTCTTCTGCATAAATCAATGCGTATTTCGAAAATGTTAACGTGTGCTTATTGTTTGGCATTTGCACTGTGATCATAACAGTAATGATTATGAGATTTATTTATTTTTTTAATCACAGGTATCTTGCAACATCCTGATGGTACGGTCCTGAAACAGCTGCAGCCTGCTCCAAGAGGACCCAGAGAGATGCAGTTCTACAGTATGGTGAGCATTACAGGAATATTCTGGCTACAAAACTGGTTAAGGTCTGACGACAGCATCTGTGACACGCTGTCTATCGCCACAATCATTTTGACACGTCCTTCGAATCAAAAGCAAATCAGATTGCACCCTCATAACCCAGGGTCATGTCGTATATATATAAAAGTTATATCCTGTATTTCATCATACATGCATGGATACCAGAAAGGCATTGTTTACGTAGAAGAAAATTCACCCACAGGAATAACGTTAGTAAAGTTTTTATAATCTCTAACTCTGAGATCAGGGCTTAAAGGGATATGAAATGAAAATTGTCATTAATTACTCAACCTCATGCCACTCCAAAGCCATAAGACCTTGGTCGGTTCATCTTCAGAACACAAATTACAATACATTTGATGAAGAGCTTTCTGACCCTGCATAGACAGCAATGGAACTGACACGTTCAAGGCCCAGAAAGGTAGTAAGGACATCCTTAAAATAATCCATGTGACATCAGTGGTTCAACCTTTATTTTATGAAGCTTTGAGAATATTTTATGTGCGCAAAGAAAACAAAAATAACTTTATTCAACAATTTCTTCTCTTCTGTGTCAGTCTTCGATGTGCATTCATGACAATACCACGACACTCATAATTAATGGCAGGATTTTAATTTTTGGGTGAAATATCCCTTTAACACTTTTTCTAAGGAGCACGTGCATGAGCGCATTGAAAAACTTTAGAGAGAGACAGTGAAAATGTATCAAATAATGTGTTCCTTCATAATGAAGGGATACAAGAAGACATTTACAAACAAAATGTTTAAATTTTTGGTATTTAAAAAGTACATAAAATTTTTAAATATTTTTTCTTCAAACTGTTTAAAACTTAGATTATAATGATGTGTAAACAAAGTATTATACCAATATGAAATATAAACATATAGTAGGTCTGGGACGATAAATCGATGCAGAATCGATTCATGGATCGATTCTGAGATTTTCCGGATGCATCACGATTCCTCTGGAATCGATTCTGAGCTTAGATTTTAACAGCAGATGGCACTGAATGCTGTAGAAACAGCCATACTCTGCTTGTTTACAAATCTTTACACACATTTGAAAGATC
>JAUZSZ010000114.1:5932954-5943165 GCA_034780575.1 Labeobarbus marequensis | reverse complement strand
TTGACGTCTACCTGATGGTGATAACCAGCCCAAATTTTCAAACAATGTACAATGATGCGTCATAAAGGGACAACGGAGAATAAAACGACAAAAGCTGTTATAAATTATGTCTAATGAGTGTAAATTAATAGAAGTAGCATTAAAATAAATTACATCTCCATAATCCAAAATAGGAAGCAACAGTTGTGAAATGAGTCTTTTTCGAATGGAAAAATTAAAACAATTAACAGATTGATATAAAGTTTTAAGTTGGAAAGTTAATTTATTTGCAACTGATTGAATATGAGTTTGAAATGATAAATTTGGTTCCAACCATATTCCAAGGTATTTAAATGATTTTGTGGCTGCAAGAGGTGAAAAATCTAAAAAATGTAAATTAAGTTTTGTACCTTCTGGATTCATGGCGTGTTTCTGAAAAAGCATAAAGTATGATTTAGTTTTATTTAGTATAAGTTTATTTGAGGTCAGCCAGTGTTGTACGGAATCAAAATCATGCTGCAAAGAAACATTAATGTCTGTGATAGAAGGTTTTGAACAGTAAATTATGGTATCATCTGCATAAAGATGAATGTTGCATTTTGTACAGTAGTTTGGCAGATCATTTATGAAAATAGAAAATAATAACGGCCCAAGAGAAGAGCCTTGAGGTATACCTTTAGTTATTCCCGTAAAACTTGATTGGCTTCCCTTAAATGAAACACACTGACGACGGAAATGAAAATAAGAATTAAACCACAAGAGTGTTGTTTTAGATAGGCCTATTGCAGATAATTTATCCAGAAGCAGGTAATGGTCAACTAAATCAAATGCTTTTGTTAAATCTAAAAAAATTGTTCCGGTGCACATATTTTTGTCAAAATTTGAAAAAATATCATTTGTAAATTTCATAAGCGCAGTAGTGGTGGAAAAGTGTTTTCTGAATCCTGATTGAAATTGTGATAAAATATTATTAGAAGAAATAAACTTAGAAAGTTGATTGAAAATAATAGACTCAAAAACTTTCACAACACTGTTGATTATAGAAATTGGACGGTAGTTATTTAAGTTTTGGCAATCTCCACCTTTATGTAGTGGGATTACTTTAACACATTTCCATGCGAGAGGAACAACACAAGTAGAAAATGAAAGGTTGAAAAGTGTGGCTAGTGGAAAAGATAAAATGGGAGATGCTAATTTGAGAAATTTGGCATCAATGCCATCTGGGCCAGGTCCACTACTAGAAGAAAGCTTACTTAAAACCTGAGAAACATCATCAGGATTTACTGGTGTAAATACAAAAGAGCTGTTACATGAAGAAGGATTACAGATCCATTCAGTAGAAGAGGGTAAAGAGTGAACAACAGGTATTTGGGAAAAATGCAAACTAAATGCATTGGCTATTTCAAGCGAATTGTTAATAATTTCATTATTGATTATCATATTGTTGGAAATACTGGAACACTTTCCAGTTAGCGTTTTCACTTTTCTCCAAAATTGCTTTGGGTTATTAAGGTTGTTCTCTAAGCTGCTCTTGTAGTAATTTGCTTTAGCATTTCTAGTTCGAGTGGTGCAGATGTTACGCAGACGTTTGTATTCCACCCAATCACCTGGTAGTTTAGAAAGTTTGTGTTTATTCCAGGCCCTGTCTCTTAGTTTAAAAAGATTGATAAGGTCACCATTTACCCAAGGCAAATGATACCCTTTAACTTTAACAGAAGTCCAAGGGGCATGCCTATCAATAACCACCTTAAGTTCTGAGTGGAAAAAGTCCCATGCAGCTTCAATATCAGGAATGAGATCAATTCTTCCCCATTCAACCCTTTGAAGATCATGTAGGAAGAGATCATTGTTTAAAAAATTTGTATTGCGAATCCGTATATATTTGGGAGGTAAATGAGGAGCTTTTATTTTCCAAACGCAGTAAATAATTGAATGGTCACTGAAACTATCTGGAAGCACACCAGACTTAGCAATTCTTTTGGGGTGTGTCACCAAAATCCAGTCAAGTAGGGAGTGACAAGTGGGTGTTATTCTGGTTGGTTCCTTAATCATTTGTGTTAAATTTAAGCCATTAAATAAATTTCGCTCAAGTTGTAAGCAGGAATCAGACCAGTCTAAATTAAAATCCCCCAGCAGAATAAGTTCTGAAACACCAAAGGATGCTACTGTGGATAATATATTTCTAAATGATTCTATTTTAGGAGAAGAGGGAGGTCGATATATGTTACCAATAATTATTTTTTTGTTAGTGTGAAGCATAACTTCAATAAAAATTCCTTCAAAGAGTTCAGGTTTAACTTTAGGAGAAATCAATCTTGATTTCATATTCGCTGCAACATATGTAGCTACACCCCCACCTCTAGAACCTCTGTCAGCTCTATACAACTTAAAATTTCCAATTTTTAGTGAAGAGTCTGTAGTGCCTTCAGAAAGCCATGTTTCTGAGAGTGTAATGATATCTGGATTATTATAAGCAAGCCATGCACGGAGTTGGTCAATTTTAGGAAATAAACTTCTAATATTCAGGTGAATTGCATGAAGACCTTTTCCCATTAGTTAATAAGTAGCAAAATATAAAAAGTGTTTGAGAAGAGGTGAGTGTGAGAGCTTCCATCAGTCAAACATACTGTCATACATACAAACACACATACATATCTACACAAACACCCATCCAACATAACAACAAAACATTTAAACTGAATAAGAATCATTAAACTGAATATACTCATTGCTCACTCCCCTATAATGACAATAGTAAATTTAATTTTTTGATCCTTTTTTCCTCTTTTTCTCTTCCCCTTTCTCTCCCTTTCCCCTTTCCTTCTTTTTCGAGCACTGCTACCAGTGAAACAAAGGTGTATATCAAAATATTATATCAACAAAACAAAAGAGTCGCCCAAACATAAAAAATAAATAAAAAAAATCCTAAGGGGCGAATGACATCAACTCTGCGTCACAAATGCAGAAAAAGAAAAGGGAAAAAAAAGAAAAAAAAACACTAAGCTTGAGTTCAAAGAGAGAGAAAAGGCGTTACTAAAGAGACGAGTCATTTATATCAATGGAATCAATATACTTAGCTGCCTCATTCGGATCGTCAAAGAGAACTCTTTCGGTCCCTCTAGATAACTTTATAACGGCAGGATATAAAAGAAACGCTTGAAATCCCAAAGTGCGGGCTCGGTTCATCACTGGGAAGCAGAGACGCCTGCGGCGGGCGGTAGCATCGCTGTAGTCCGCAGCAAAGCGGAGGGATCGACCGTCGGCCGTTACCTGAGTTTTCCTCGCCGCTTGCAATATCCTGTCACGGTCGGAAAAACGAAGGCAGCTCAGGATTAGGGTACGAGGAGGGTCCTCTGAATTCTTGCGCTGGGGCCCAACGCGATGCGCGCGCGTAATCTCCGGAGGATTGGAGGCAAATGCGGGGAACCACTCAAGAAAAGCAACCATCAGGTAAGACACAGCGTTCTCCTGTTCAATCCCCTCTCTCAGATTCATTATTCGAAGATTATTCCTCCTGCTCTGGTCTTCCATGAAGACGACCTTTTCTTCAAGTTTCTTCAAACGCGTGCTGTTATCCGTGGCGGAGGCTTCGACGTGTTTCATTTGTGTTTGCAAAGAAGAAGTCGTTTTACGTTGGTACTCCAGATCCTTGGCGTGTTTGTCGAGTGTCACTTTAATTGAATCTAGTTGGCACTCCAGACGCTCAAAACGATCCTTTGCATGGTTATCAGCTTCATTGAAGAATTTCTGCAAAGTAGCTTCAAAGGAGGCCATGGTCAGATCACTCGAGGGGATGTCACCTTCGTCCAGGTGCGGACTTTTAGGCGGCAATCCTCTTTTTGGAGGCATAGCAACAATCCGCTACAGAAAAAGGTTTTCAGAGAAAATATACACTTAGATGCAGCTTTCGTGTCTCTCAAAGCAAGCTTTAAGTCGGCTTTAGGCTTTAAAGATCATAGATTTGGGGAGCCGTGAGCAATGACGCGTCTACTCCGCCATCTTGAAATTTTGATCTGTGATATTAAAATAACATTCTCCTTCCCTTATTGTATTATTACTGTATTTTATGTATTTTTTTCAAAGATCATTAGATCCTCAAAGTATAGTATAGCTAAATAAACAAACAAAGAAACAATCAATCAATCAAATGTAAGTTATGTACTAATTAATACAATTTAATAAACAGTTTTGTTTGTAAAATAATATGTATATGTGTGTATGTATTTATACATTTTGATGCTTCTCTTGTTTCATATTAGCATCTCTATAAAATACTACACATTGTAAGGCAATAATAATAATAATAATAACAATAATAATAATAATAATAACTATTATTATTATTATTATTATTATTATTATAAACAGTCCAAATGAATCAGATTCAGATAACCTGTACAATAGCACATGAGTCATATGTAATATGAAATCTCAGTCAGCATTCATTGTAACTGCATGTAGAAAAGTCTTCGTTTTCAGCTTTAGTGTTCTGGGGAAAGTCAGTCAGTCATATGGTTTTAGAAACAACATTATGGTAAGTAAACAATCCGTTTTCCTATGCAGTTTTGCTTCTCAAGTAAACATAGCTTGTTTAAAAGATTTTTAGCTGCTGGAAAGTAAATGATTTCTTTGTGGTAGTAATTGTGTGGAGTCACATACTTGAAGGCAGCTTATCGCGTTGCACCTGGCTAGGACACAGCCAGTGTCTTAATGAAACCATCATCTAACCTCCCCATACACTCCAGTCCAGTCCTTTATCTCCATTTCAATCCTTTCCTACTCTCTGACCGTTTTTTCCTTTCCTTCACCTCCCTACCCCTTTGTGTTTGTCCTCACTGCCTCTCTCCAGCCAAAGAGATACTGATAGCGATCAGAAACGGCTGCCTGGTCAAATCTGCGAGCGCTCTTATCGGCAACCAAGAGCGGCGGTTGGACAGGCCCGAGTGCTGGCGGATTGGTAAAACTATTGTATCACTCTGAACGATGCCAAGAGCTCGTGCCAAGCTTAGAAACCCATGCACGTTTGGAGCACACAACAGAGTGGTGTGAGGCTGCCAAACTCACAAATGAATAGCATTAAGTAAGGCGGAAGGATGCGGTAGAGGTGGGAAAAGACGTTAAGATGTACGTTTAATCACACCGGCTGGTTGGACGGACGGGATTGAAGGTTCAAAGGGGAAAGAACCATAGAAACGTGACGTGATCGGCATAGCGAGATGCAGGTTCACACAAGGACAATGTTGTTTAGGATGAAGTGATGCAACGAATACCATTCAATAGAGAATTACAGTCCTCTATTGGCCTGTGCAGATTTATCTAGCCCTGTTTATACTGAATGGGTTCTATGACCTTCACAAACGAAGCTAAAGCAAGATTCTGACAGAATATAATCTGAATATGAAATCAAAGTTACCATGCAGAGATTAGTTGTACAAATGAAATGCAATATTAAATTGGGTTAAATACAGCGTTGGGCACGTTGCTTTAAAAAAAAAGTAATTAATTATAGTTACTAGTTACTTCTCACAAATAGTAACTGAGTTACATCTTTAGAAAATTAACTAATTACCGGGAAAAGTAACTCTTGTGTTACTTTTTTAAAAGATTATAAGACATTGTACACTAATCTATCTATCTATCTATCTATCTATCTATCTATCTATCTATCTATCTATCTATCTATATCTATATATATATATATATATATATATAGTAGTTCTAATTTTGGTAAAATTATTAAAATTAACCAAATTGTTCAAAGCCTGTAAATCTTATTTTTATTTGTAAGTTAATTTGTATTAGGCATATTTGTAAGATTATGCAGCAGTTTTTTTTTTGTATTGTTTTTAATCAATTTTTGTATTATATACTATGTGCTGAGTGTACAGATGTGGAAAAGTGCTTAGATGTAAAGAATATGTTGTCGTCACTGCACATTAACACACTACAATACAAGATTACTTGTCAAACAAATAAATGAACTGCAGATGAAGTGACTGCAGAGTTAAATGTGAATTAGTTAAATTATTTCCAATAATCCTAAAAAAGGTTACGATAAATGTTAATATGTAAAACTCAAGGATTTAATTTTAACTTTAGTGTATCCAAATCCAGTATAATGGATGTTCTCTAACTCCATATGCAGGCTAGGAAAAAAGCAGAAAAGCCTGTAAAATGAGTGAGAGAGTGGAGGAGGCTCCTGTTGACACTCAGAGAATAGCATCTCCAGGAGTCAGCTATGTGTCCATGAACAGTAACAACTCCATCGGTCTGCCCCCTGATCTCAGTGATGGACCTGTTGTGACCTCTGACCCTGTGTGAGTATCATGTAATTTCACAACTATCTGCTTGTAAAACAAATTCATTTAAAATGGTGAACCACTCACTGAGGTATCTTACTCTGAAAAGCAGACATTAGTAAATCACTGTATAAAAAAAGAAGCAACACAATCTTGTAAAAAAAAAAAATAAATAAATTCTGTTCATCCACTAAAGCTCTAAAACTATCTGTACTGTGTCCCAGTAAAGTGGTTTAATGATCAGAGGAAGTTAGACAGAGCTGATTTAGAGATTTTTAAAACTTTTTGTCATATGATTTAACATTCATGTTAATAATAATAAAAATAAAAGATGAGTTAAACTCGCATATGCCTGCTGACAAACACCCACATAACCACTGAAATTAAACCTAAGGTTAGTTTGGCTTAAGGAAAAACAACAATGCAGTGTACAAATATTTGCAAAATGCTGCTATACTAATGTGTTATTCTTAAAAACCTACATCAGGGGTTTTCTTACATTTTGAGCAACTTAGAACATCCAAAAGGCTTTTAATTATATATTATTTTGAACATTAAATATTATTGCCCCCGAACATTATATATTATTTTTAAATAGTGCCCCAGATAATGTTCCAGAGTAGTACTTTGTGCCACAGTTTGAGAACCACTAATATTCCCCATTTTGTGCACTCTGAAAAACTGAAAATGACTTTTAGTTTTCCTCAATCTTGACAAATGTTAGTTTAATTTTAGAAGACAGATATACTACAGAGAAGCAATATGACATGTTTCTGTCTTTTTCTCAGTATCAGAAAGAGAGCAGCATCTCCAAGATCTGATCTTAGTGATGGACCTGAGGCCTCTGACTCTGCGTGAGTATCATGTACAACATGTTTTAATCTCCTGAATTTAATAATGGCTAGGATTGGGTTCCGAAACCCTGTGCCAATATGGCACCAGTACCTTTATGACTGGTATGTACTGGACCGAATCAGAATGCAGATTTGGTCCCTCATTTTGGTTCCATTAAATGCCTGAGCTTGCTTCCTTTTGTGATCTGATTTAGCTTCATATCACAGAATTAGTCAGAAAATAAGTTCTATACGGTAAAAAAAGGCTTTGTTAAATAGCAATGGATTATAAATATATAAATATATGCCCTTTGACCCTGTCTGAATATAATCATGTTGGGTGGGACATTTAACATAAGTGGGCAAAACAAGTATTATTTCTGCATTAAAGTTCCCTATCTATCGGTCACTATGAGTTATGTTGTGACGACATAGGAAGTTTACTTGGGTGGCCCAATCCTCTCTGTCTTTAAGAGAAAACACCAATAAAATTTGGCAAGTGGATTTTTGCATACCTGAGCCACTCCCCATGCATACGGGTATAAATAGGTGACAGGTGCATCTATTCATTCAAATTTTTGCTTCAGAGCCGAGTGGGTGAATAAATTTCAACTCCAAAAACCCAATCATTTCTCAGAGCTGGAAAGACAAGAGGCAATTCTGGTTGGCATAACGACGCATACAGTGGTGTCCCTCATCAGTGATTCCCCCGGGTGCTTCAACTAAAAAGCAGTTTTCTTTCAGTCGGTCACTCCGAGTCATGTCGGGTGACCGACGAATTGGGGTCTTGTTTAGAGAGACCAATCCACTTCGAATATAAACTAATGCCTGAGTAGCAATGCTTGAGTCGTATCCGGAAATGACGGCTATGCTTTTCCAGGCTGCTGAGAGGGTAGGGCTCGAGTGGAGACCTCCACCGTGTACCGAGCCCTTGAGGTTGGACAACTGGTTTCTTGGGGTAGCTTGCGCTGGTTCTCAGTGCCCTGCCCCGGAGTCTCTCTTCCTGGAGGTGCATGGAGAGGTTACCAGGTCATGGATGGCACCTTTTACTGCCAGAAACCGACCTACTGCTAGCTCCTCCTCCCTCACCATCCTCGATGGAGCGGTTGATTGCGATGCAGTTGTGTCCTAATACCGCCTCCATTTGGCAGGGCAAACCGTGCATCCTCTTCCAGGCCTGTAGGTACTTGTCTGGTATGTCTGGCTATGCTTATATGGCCTGTGGAGAAGCCGCCTCCACCTTACGCTATGGCGTTACTGCAAGTTCTTCAGGCTAAAAGCTTTCCTGTAGCTCAAACAGCCAAGATCATGGGTTCAATTCCCAGGGATGATAATAAATGTAAAAACTGTAACTTGAATGCAGTGTAAGTTGCTTTGGATAAAAGCGTCTGCTAAATGCATAAATGTAAATGTAAATGTAAAAGCTTTTTACATTTACACGATGGTGCTCACGATCTGGAAATTCTGAAAGAGCTTCATATCTCTACTGACCTTGCGCTACGAGCGACGAAGGTCACTGTGTGTTCTCTGGGTCGCGTGATGTCCACACTCAAGGAACATCACCTCTGGCTGTGTCTGGTCGACATAGGGATGCCGACAAAGTTCGGATCCTCAAGGTCCCTGTGACACAGTCGAGAACATGGCCCAGCAGTTCTTGGTTGAACAGGAGCAGACTGAGGCGACCCAACACGTCCTGCTCTGGCGGGCAGCTGCTGCCTCCACCTGTCCACTGGCTGCAGTGCCCCAGCCTACTCGTCACCGAGGGCGGCCCACTGCGTTCACCCCTGCTCCCGCACCGCATCCGCAACAGCCTCCAGAAGTGGCGCTGTGGAGCTTGGCATAGACAGGCTGCCCCACCCATCCTGACCCCGTCAAACTTGGCGGTGAGCGGAAGAGCAAGAGGCCCCAGGACGACCCAGAGAGAGAGGGAACTGTTTTGGGAGATGGTGGATGCACATCTTCCTCCCCCGGAGGAGGGCCGGGTGGAGAATCTTTTGTTTCTGGGTCCCAAGAGGGCATGGAAAGTCACGGATGGACCAACACCGGACCACGCTCATCCTCTCTCTCACCAGCAGGCAGCAGTGGGCATTTCGAGAGCGCTATTAAAGGCCCTACTCACGCACCCTCTGCCAAACTATTGAACCAGGTAAGCGTTGTACTGCACACTCAGACCCTGAGTTCCACCTTGCTACCCTACCGCAGGTATGTCAGTGGTCCTGCTAGTCCCGCTTGTACGGTGTATAGGTGTCTGGTAGTGCTACACAGCCCATCTCGCTGGCTCCTGTGGACCATCTGACTCCGCTATGCGATTCAGTTCACCCGGTATTCTCCTAAGTTCATGGGCATCCAGCTCACAGCAGTGAAGGCAGCTAATGCTCATGTATTGTGTCCTACTGGGATCATTGTCCTACTGGCGAAGGACATGATGGAGCCAGTCCCTCCAGCAGATATGAAGACAGGGTTTTACAGCTCTTACTTCATTGTGCCCAAGAAAGGCGGTGGGTTGAGACCAATCTTGGATCTGCACATCTTTAACCGGGCCCTTCACAAGCTTCTGTTCAAGATGCTCATGCAAAAGCGCATCTTTGGGTGCATCCATCCCCGGGATTGATTTGCAGCGATCGACCTGAAGGACGTGTACTTCCATGTGTTCATCCTTCTGCACCACAGGCCATTCTTGCGGTTTGTGTTCGAAGGACGAGCATATTAGTACAAGGTCCTACCCTTCAGGCTGTCCCTGTTGCCCCGTATCTTCACGAAAGTTGCAGAGGCAGCCCTCGTTCCCCTGAGAGAACAGGGCATTTGCATTCTCAACTATCTCAACAACTGGCTCATACTGTCTCAGGATCAGTTGTGCGAACACAGAGACTTGGTGCTCTCGCAACTCAGCCTGTTGGGCCTTCGGGTCAGCTGGAAAAAAGCAAACTCTCCCCAACGCAGAGGATCTCTTTTCTCGGTATGGAGTTGGATTCAGTCAATCAGACAGCACGCCTCACGCAGGAACGTGCTCAGTGGGTGTTGAACTGTTTGAATACAATCAAGAGTACAATCAAGAGCAGGGTGGCGGTCCCACTGAAACTCCTGGGGCATATGGCAGCTG
>JAUZSZ010000114.1:5307837-5319471 GCA_034780575.1 Labeobarbus marequensis | reverse complement strand
AAGTGATATAATGCTAAATTTCTTCAACTCTGTTCTGATGAAAAACAACTCATCTACATCTTAGAAGGCCTGAGGGTAAGTACATTTTCAGCAAATTTTCATTTTTGGGTGAACTACTACTTTAAAGGGATAGTTTACCTAAAAATAAAAATGATGTCAGCATTCCATGTTGTTCCTAATCTAAATGACATCCTCTTTAGTGTTTCACAGAAGAAAGTCATACTGTACAGTTTTGGAAAACATGAGGGTAATAATCTCCCAGCTTTAATGAAGAATACATCACAGAAGAACAATAATCTGCAGTAGAAACTACCGATCTCTTTTAACATGAGAGTCCAGGTCATGTTGTCCGAAACCTGCATGGATCACTAAATGACTTACTTCTTATTCTTGATGCCTCATCCCATTTCCTTATAATTTTAAACATATAGTTCACTTGTGAGCTAAGTCTTAGAAGTCATATGATTTTTGCATATGAACTAAAATCCTTTTTTAGCATTCCATGGGGAAAACAACAGCATGAGCAGTTTGGAACAACATGAAGGTGAATAAATAATGACAGAATTTCCATTTTTGTCTGGACTATTGCCACGTCATGCACCAATTTACATAAGAATTTTACAAACCAATTGGAGACAAAAAATAAATGAGCCACTTTATGCATTTTCACAGTCAAAACCCATTACCTGGATTTGGATCCGTCATACAACCAGTCAGACTTCCAGATGACTAACATGTTTTCGCACCGTAGTTCACACATATTGCACTCCACATGATTGAAACTTCAGACAATCTTCCACAATATCCCATGCTGGGTTTGTGGAGCACAGTATATTAATACGGATGTAAATAAACTACCCCGGGTGAGCATTCATGGAGTTGCTACGCAACCACCGGCACCGGCATGTAGGGACAGTTTGTGTCAGTTTGGCAGAAGACTGGAGAAACTGTTACTTTCTGTTTTCTAGAGCAGAGATCCGCTGCATCTGCATCTTTCCAAAAGTAAATGTGACAAGTCATGCTCTCAGTGTTCGGATCTCACATGGCTAAGTATAGCTCCGTTTCATCATCGCTTCTGCCGTCTTTAGAGGGCATAAGGGGAGGCTTTTCCTGTTTGGATCACACTTACTTGCGTGCTGGAAATGTAGTGGGTCTCTTGCCAACGCTTCACCCTACGTAAGCAGGAAAGGAAGTCTTAATTATGTCATTATTTTACGTCACTGATGGTCATCCTTAAACATGTTTTATAATCCAGCATTGGCTCCACTTGGCAGATCATCAGTGAATTCTAATAAAGCTTTAGTGTGTGACGCATGAAACTGCAAATGATGGCCTTCAGATAAGCCTGCAACCAAACACTCTCCTTCTGAAAGAATGTGGTGGTCACTTTGTTCACTCATTTTTCACTCATTCACTCAAATTCACTCATTTTCGCCACTTCGATTGGCTGGGAAAGTCTGCAACAATATGAGATCTGTGACAAAGCCACTGTTGGAAGTGGATCTAACATAAATAAAATCAGTTCATCAAGTCAGGGTTTCAAAGTCACTTGGTACAATACTTTAAGAAAGGGTACTCCCATAATGTTCTGTTTGGCCTTAAATTAAATAACTCTATTTATTTCTTTATAAGTATTTTAGGTATTCACATTTCTTACCCGACACAATAAATAAAACAAAGATTATTGGAGTGTTTTACAAAAAAATACTTCAGTTTTTGTCTGGATGCATATCGAAATCCATATCAACACCAGGAAAAAGGCAAGAGTTCAAAGCTTTGCTAAACCCATATGCCTCCAATACCCATAGCGTTTATGTCAAAGATTAATTTTATTAATAAAATAAAGTAACATAAATTTGACATATATTTTCCCGTCTGGATGAATACCAAACTCCAAATCAAAAAGGTTTTTTGAGAAGCTCTAGGAAAAATGCAAGACTTCAGGGAAAAGCTTTGATAAATCTGTGTGTCACCAAAACCCATAGTGTTGCTGTCAAACTTTGAGGTTTGTGGTTATTAATCTGATCTGCTTGCACAAAGGTCAACCCCAACAGAGGAGACCCACAGACTGGAGATTTATTGAGATCATAACCTTTCCCTACCACAACCCACTTAACCCCAGCAATCTGGTTGATGTTTTTTTCCATTTCCATTTGGGTTTTGTCAAAAAGGGTCAGCTGAAAGGATTGACTTTTAAAGCAAGCTCACATACAGATTACCATGATATATGTATGTACGTATATACACACCAAGTGAGGAAACATCAAGAAGACATGCAAATTCCTAACCGAGTGGAAGTACAACTGGCTCACTGACTATCAGTACTGCAGTTTGCCATCTCTACTTCTCCTCTCTACACAAATGACTTTACCTTGAAGAAATCCTCTTAAATTTGCAGATAACATGACGCTGGTTGGCCTAATATGCAACAATGGACCCATTTATAGGAAGGAAGGAAGAAACACCTGGTGTCTTGGTGCAGTTAGAACTTACAACTGAATGTCCTAAAGACAGTAGAGATTTGGCTGATAACAATACCTAAGTTTTTTATTTGCTGTATTAATATAAGAAAAAAAATGAAATTAAATGAAATCTTTTAAATTAATTAAATCTAATTGGCAAACTTCAACAGTGATGAATGGAAACTACAAAAAATATATAATTTTTGCTCCAACAGCAAAAGAAAAAATCCATGATAGTGTTTCTATTTCTTTATAAAAGAGGGAAAAAATATTGAGAGAATGATTACTTTGCTCAAATTTGCCATCACTCCCTCAGCTGTCAAATTAGAAACGCAGTGTTAGTTAGTTTCCTGTAATTCAATGCCAAAGTTTACATTATTTAAAAAAAAAAATAATAAAATAAAATGTGAGAGTTATAATGTTAATACGTGTGGAAGTAAATCATTACAATCTGTAAAAAGTTCCATTAATATTAAGTTAAATTCAACTGTAAAGTAGTAGTATTAGTGAAATACTAGTCAGACAAACCACCAACTAGTCGATATGCTCATGCCTACTAAAGATCAAGTGACTCCAAAGAACGTTCAAGAACTTCAACTTGCCACTGGCAGTGATGGCTCAGTTCTACAATGGCATCACTAAATCCGTCCTCAAAACCGTCTGATATAGATCCGCCATGGCACTGGATCCAAGCAGACTGAAGATCATCAGCTGCAATCTGCCCTCCCTCCAGGACCTTTCTGAGTCAACATCCAGAAAGGGGCCAGTCAGAAATCCCTCACGCTCTGATCACCACATATTTCAGCTGAACAGCAAAAACGAACTTCCAGAAACAGAAACAGCTTTTTCCCAGAAGCTGTGGCCTTCATTAATACTCCCTATTGCTTCACCACTAAAACAAAACACTACAATACAAAGAGATAACAGATTTGACACACAGTCAGTACTGTATAGAGTGTCACAAAATTGATATTATCAATATAAAGCCCCCAAATTAATGATTAAAGAACTGATTAGACAAAACCATATACTTCTGTCAGACAATAGGGCTAAATTCTGCTGATCTTATAAGTGAAGCTGAGCACAAGGAATCTGTATAAGCGTTTTTCATTAACAGCTGTCAGATTAATATGTTCCTAACCTTTAATTCCTTCGATTGCCTGCCGGAAAATCGGGTGACCTGTTGCTTCAAACATGTAATTGCTTCAAATTCAGACAGCTGTGCACCAAAGGGGTCTGTCTGAAGTTAATTCAGCATATTAATAAACGTTAAGAGATGGAAGACACTAAGACAGTGTGAAGTTGTATTTTTTTGGCCATTCAGCACTAGTTTCGTTGAGCTATTCGAAATTACTGTATAAGCCAGCTAAAGGTGAAATGCTTTTCTGTTGTTCTTGTTTATAAACAGGTTTCACAAACACTTTCCCCAACTGTTATTGGACGAACAGCCACCCACCCACACTCACACCATTGGTTAATAAGTCACCGTTGCCAGGCTGGTCAGGATGTTCAAACAAACAAAGCAGTTTTGAAAGTACTAAAGAGACAGAGTTACACTTTTTGGGGAAATCAGCTTACAAATAGCATACTTATAATTGAGCATATTAAATGAATAGATAATTTGATGAAGATGTACTCATTCAACTCATTCAAATGTACTCATTCAAAATACAAACTCATCTACATCTTGGATGTCCTGTGAATACAGGCCATCCAAGATGTAGATGAGTTTGTATTTTCATCATATCAGATTTGGAGAAATTCAGCTTTACATCACTTGCTCAACAATGGATCCTCTGCAGTGAATGGGTGCCGTCAGAATCAAAACAGCTGTTAAAACATCACAATAATCCACAAGTAATCCACATGATTCCAGTCCATCAGTTACATCCTGTGAAGTGAAAAGCTGTGTGTTTTTATGAGACTAATTTATCAAGGCATTTTAAATTAAGATTATTACTTCTAGCCAAAACACAAGCCGATAATCATGGACTGGTTTTGCTTGTAAAAACCAGTCCATGATTATCGGCTTGTGTTTTGGCTAGAAGTAATAATTTTAATTTAAAATGTGTACATTTCTGTGTACATTTCTCTCCTGAATCAAGATGACTTTTTCACTGGAATAAGCAATATTATGTACAGAGGACTCATATTTGAGCTGTAAGTAATGGTTTGAAATTAAAAGCATCGTAATGATGAATTTGTTTCTTACAAATACTCAGCTTTTTGCTTTACAAGACATTAATGGATGGACTGGAGTGGTATGGTTCACTTGGGGATTACTATGATGTTTTGTATCAGCCGTTTGGACTCTCAATCTGACGGCACCCATTCACTGCATTGATCCATTAGTGAGCAAGTGATGTAATGCTAAATTTCTCCAAATCTGTTCTGATGGAGAAACAAACTCATCTATACTTTGGATGGTCTGAAGGTGAGTTAATTTTCAGCAAATTTTCATTTTTTGGTGAACTATTTTGACATTTAATATTACACATTCACTCACTTTCAGTTCCTCTAAGTTCATATAAGGGCATACATATTATTGCCAAAAATGCTTACTAAATACGTACGTACATTCATGAAGAGGACCACAGTCAGTCTTAGGGGGTTTGGAATCAAATGAGAGGGCGGACACAAGGGTAAGGCAATAAATTAGAGGAAATTAGCATCTCTGTCGCCAGAGGCGACTACCGAGACATATTCTACAGCTACAACAATACACCAGGAGGAGGTGAGCCGCCTGTCGAGTGTACATTACTGGAAGCAGACTGAAAGGTTTGGCGGTAAAGAGCATGCCTCCTGTGGTGACTGGCAGGGGTTAGTTTGGAGAGGCAAAAATGGTTCATGGGAGCAGTGCTGTGAAAAATACCACAGTGAGTGGCTCTACTTAAAAGAATGGTACATCTGCCACACTTGAATGCCTATTCATAGCTGTTCACGGGATATTTCCACTCAAGCACTTCTTTTTTTGTAAATACCAAAACCCTACAGCGCCTAATAATGAATTTTAAATGTAACTGAAACATTTTAGAAGCAATCTACAAGCAAGCTACATATCCAGTGGTCCTAGTATTAAAGCAAACTCTGTGCTCCAACCTAGTTGGTAACACTTCTAAAAAGTAGTTTGATTTGTCTTGAAAATAAAGATTTTTTACTGGTATCTATGGTTCCATGAAGAACCTTTAAAATCCATGAAAACTTTCCATTCCACAAAATGTTCTTTACTGTAGAAAAAAGTTTCGTTAGATTTTTAAAATATTATTTAACCACATAAAAATATCTTAAATAACTGTTGACCGAAAGGTTCTTTGGGGAACCCAAAATGGTTCTTCTATGGCAATGCTGTATAAACCCCATTTTGGAAACTTTATTTTTAAGAGTATATGTGCAGACACTCTGAAATCAGCTCAGGAGACATCTTCAAGGCTAGAAGAAACCATCTTTTTAACAGTATATACTTTTTAACTAGAGACCAATTAAATTTTTTCACAAGGTTCACAATCAATTTCAGACTATCTTTCAGACAGGCTATATAAGTGAACTTTTAAATGCTTCCAGAGACCACTGTAGCGCCAAGGGAGGCCGTGAATTCAGATAAACACTCTGGCGTCTAAAACCAAATACATGGACGGCTGATGGCTTAAATAAGATGTGAATACATCTAAAAGGACTTTCATTTATGGTCAACAAAACAGAGGAGATTTTATGTCACAAAGGGCATTAGAAATAACTCGTACAGCACTGAAGCAGAACCTGTGACAGACCACAAGGAAATATAACATTATAAAAGAAGAAAGAGATCTATGTTATGTCTGTGAAAAGATCCAAGGTGACCATAAAACTCACCATTCAAACCAGCGATGGAGATGAAAAGCTAAATTGGAAGTGCATTAAATAAGGCTACGGTTATTACTCCTCAAGTTCAGTTCTAAGCCAGTGTTCAAACAGCACCAGCCCTATTTTAGAGTGCTAAATGTTGTTCTGTTCTCATGTTGTTTGGTTATAAAATAGAGTGACAACCAAATTGTATAATTGAACGGACTCTAGTTTGGTGTGTGAACCTGTGCAGGGGTTTCTACTACTGCTCTCTACAGAAAATAAAGTGATTTGCGAGTTACTACATGGAACATTTCCTTTCCTAACAGTCATTAATTTTACAAATTGTAAAAAATGGAGTGGGCCTGTGAGAAGTATTACAAATTTAATGACCATAAAATTTAATTTACATAATGAGGGGGACATTTACATCCAAGTGGCAATTAATCTACACAGAGCAGAAACCAAGCACCAAACTGTAGCTATAAACTGCTTAATCATTTAGAAATTTTAGGATTTTAGGATCAGAAGGTTTTTCAGAACTTCGGACCTTATTACAAAGTGATACCAACTGACTGATCTCATACACTCTTAAAATTAAAGGTTGTTTATTGGCATTGATGGTTCCACGAAGAACCGTAAACATTCACAAAACCTTTCCACTGGACAAAAAGTTCTTTATGGTGGGGAAAAAGTTATTTAGATTATTAAAATGTTCTTTATACTTTAAAAAACTTTTAAAAAGGTTCTTTGAGGAACCCAAAACAGGCATCTCTGAAAAAAAAAAAAACTTTTTTATGTGGGGTGAAATGAGGTAAACTGGGCCTTTAATATTTCATCTAAATAATGCTAAATGGGAACAAACATGAATTTAAAAAAAAAAAACACTTTAAATAATATAATATTTTTTAAACAATGCAGTTTCATGTCTTATACAAACTATTTATGGCCATGAAATTTTCAGTATCCAAAGTTAAGCAATACACCAGGTTTTACCAAAGAATACTCCTTATCCGAGGTAAAATGACTGTAATGCAAAGCCTCTTGTGGTTTACTGGCCTGTCAGTTGCAAAACACAGTAGAGTAAACAGCAAGAATACTTTGACATGACCTACCTTCCATGACATAAACCAGGGAGCCCACGTCGCCTTCTTTGATGATACAACTTTCTTTATCATACTCCACAGGGTACATGCAGTCCACAATCTCCTGAATCTGAGACAGCTCCAGGTTCTTCATGAAGTCATTGTCAAGAATGGCCTCTTTGATTAGTTCTTTAGACCTGTAGATCACAAGGATAAATAAAAAAATAATAATCTGCTTACTTTAAAATAGGGGTGGGCACATACCACATCACACTCTTTACTTACTCATTTGTCCATTGATCTAACATGTTGACAGCTTTAAAAAGTCCTGCCAAAGGAAAACTGCATGGATATGTTTACATACAGACATGAACAGGACATATGTCAGATCATGATCTCTACGACACACTTGAAAAGCAGATTGTGGACTTCTTCAAGATCAATCACGAGACAAAATTGTCAGCTCACCCACCGTATTTATAAAACAAAACAAAAAAAGATCAAGACATTTTTGAAAACCCATGAGCAAAACTACTAGGTTCCTCCTCCAAAAAAAAAAACTGAAATCTCACAAATCTCTTTTTTCTTGAAATCCCAGACACCTCCATTCAGCACCACAGCGTGTGAGATTACTCACAGAAAAGTGTCAACCACTGAAATAATCAGAGAGAATCCCCCCTACCTGGATTTGTGAATGCAATCAATACCTCACTACGTCAGTGGATGAATTCCTTCGTGTATCTTGGCTCTACGTGATGAGTCATTTTCATTGACAACACCACATTCTATTGAACAATGCTTGTCAGATGGTCTTGTTAGTGCCACTGCATTCCAAGTTCCCTTCCACAAATCTATTTTTTAATCATGCACTGGGTAAATTTGATTATTCAATCATTGCACAAGCAGATCTGCTTGTGGAAATATTGGATCCTTTTTTCCTTTGATTAGAAATGGCAATGTGGCAGAGATGATGGCAAGAACGGACCATCTGTGCAAGAGTGCACAAGTGCTGGAGGCCGAGGAGGACATGGGGCGGACAGATGACTGCTCAGATACACTGCGTTACTACCACTCACACACTCCTGCTGGGTACTAATGTCCCATGGGCGGATGATAAGACCTCAAGATCTGTGGATCTGCCTGGACTAATGACATTAACAGTCAGCACAGTTTCGGATTCGTCATCATGTGGGCACCAGTGCTACAAGCAATGCCGTTTTTTAGAATAAACTGACCTCTCACTAAATATAACTCAATAATTCTTGAGATATGAGGCAAAACAAGTACCATGATTCTGTCCACCATTACTTTGGAAAAAGGCAACATTTGGGGAGAGATGATCACATGTTAATTTATATCAAATTATATTACTAACTCAGCTGAATATTCAGAGATACTAAGACTACTATTTAGTTTTTTAAAAAGTTTCTTCAAATATGTCCATACTTTTTGTCATTACTTATTAAAGCATTTTTAAAAAGCATTAAAACTAAGCAATTTCAAAGTCAGTGTTTTTTTCTGAAGATGCCTTTTCCATATTTCACCAGTCATGGGTTCTATTACAGTTATATATGTGTGTATATATATATATATATATATAGTTGTTTGAGATTTTTAAGCAATTTTCCAAATTTTAACTGCCATGTTAGCTAACATCACTATAAAATTAACTACTAATCTGTGTGATATGCAAATCTGTTTTGTTTTTTTGTTAACACCTATGCTTTTAAATTAACATATTAAAGTCGATGCTAAATTTAACATTATTTTTGCTTTTTTTTTTCTTTCTTTTTTTTTTTTGTATCAGATTGTGCTGACACAATTTGATTGGAAAAACACACAATTTATAATATAATGCACTTTATTTCATTTCTTGTACCAGTACTCAAGAATCAGTGAACAACTGATCTTGAAAAAGACCAAATGAACCTCATGTGTATCGTGTTAATAAGCTAATAAGACTCTTCAGTCATCACTGCTAATAACTGTTCAAATCAAACTCATAACAGCGTGACCATTTGTATTCATATGAATTCCAAGGGGAACATGAGACTGAAACTATAGAACACTTATAGGATTATAAAATCATTTCATGTGCTTCTTATCCCCCAATCATGCAATTGTCTAGAGAAATACTGTATGGTCTCAATTGTTTCTTCTGTTTGACGTTGAAAGAGGGATTAACAACAAATCATTCTACTTTTTATATTTGATGAAGACATTACATTGGGCAGCCATCAACAACCAACAATAATGAGAGGTGCAAATAAGACAAGGGGACAAGGGAACAAGACAGATAAGACTTTATCACTCAGAATGGTACAGGTGCATTCTAGGAAAGCGTTTTAGTTACATTTTGAATTATGCATTGTGTTGTGTTGTGTTTTAGGGTTAAAGGTCAGGAAACGTAACGGATAACGTCCTGGAATTGTCTATGGATTTAGTTCTTACAGTGTGATGCTATATCATTAGCTACATTCCCTAATCAAATATGATATTAAACGACATTAACAAAACAAAGACATTCAGTTAAGATATGATTGCTAAAGTGAATTATAATTTTGCTTTTTCAGTGTGCACAAGAAAGCAACCAATTTAACTTCCATAATGTGCCATATTTACAAGTAAATCAGAATTTTCAGTTAGAAAAAAGTAGGCTGTAAGGGGGAGTGATATACTGTAGCTAAAACATTTATTTCTCAATATCTAAAGCTTTTCAGTGATTTCTGTGATTATTTACATATGCATTTTTCTCTGAAATTACTTTAACTCTAACAGCATCTTTCCTTCTGAAGTTTAAATGAGAGATGCAATGAAAACTTAATGCTTTCATACTTGCATGCTGCAAGACAAAGAACACACTACAGCTAAATTTTGGTGGTCAGTTCACCTTTTAGTGCTTAGTACTATTCTTTTCACAGTTCAGCGGTCACAACTGCATTCAAAACTGCATTCCATGAACTGAACAACTAGTTTTTAATGACGTATTTAAACAGTTCAGACTCTTTTTTTAATGTGTGGTGCAAGAAATCACTGTATATTCTGACATATTAATGTTGCCAAACATTGCAAAAAAAAAAAAAAAAAAAAAAGAATAAACAGATAAAAACAAGCCCATAGTAGACAAAACAAGAAACAAACATGTTATCTTGGAAATAAGCCACATGCCAAAATATTATGACCTGCACCTTCCTAGTTTATTAAATCTAAAAACTGGGTATTTAATGAGCCGAACCCAAACACTTAATAAGTGCAGCTTACAAAAAGTGGACATGGCAACCCTTCAAGAGATTTTTTTTTTTTTTTTTTTTTTTTGAATGACAAATAATATGTGAAACATCACTGAGTTCTATCATAAAAAATTACAAATTATAAATGTAGTCTGGAAGATAAACAAAAAATTTACTAGCGATTCCATTGCTAAGGTGTCTGTAGAGGGTTGCATTAAAACTTTCGCTCACAATTTACCTACACTGCTGTCCACATCCCACGCAAAACCATATCAGACCGTTTGTATCATGACCTATTTTGAATAGCAAATCACTAACCCATAAATCATTTACAAGTACACTGCTTAGCAGATCACGATCAGAGGCCAGGCCACATTCACAAGCATAAAGGCCACTGATACTGTATCTTATAGTGTAACAGAGTTCATGTAAGAGTGCAATTCCTTCTTGTTTGCCTAATTTTAGATCCTCAGTTCCCAAAGGCTTATTGACCAAAACAAAAAGAAAACATGTGGACTAAAGCCTACACTCCAGAAGAAATTAACAGTGCTGACCGAAATCAAAATGATGCTTTTGAAATTAAAAAGGGGGGAATAAAAACAGAAACCGTGATCATTAGCCCATGATGAACATCATTAAAACAAACGAAATGGCCCTGCACCAAACTTTCTCTTTGAGCTCATATCTGCAGGGTGCTGGACAGATTTCAAAGTCTTCAGAGACGGACAAAAGTATTGCTCTGAAAGGGTTACCATAGCAAAGAAGCACAGAAAATGCCACCTCGCATCAGGAGCCTCAATTTAATCAGAGTCTTTGATATTTGAGGCATCGTTATGGTGTCCTGGCAGGCCACTCGGTGGAATGCCGAAGTGATTCTGAAGCCAGATGGAGCATGGCTTTGTTGAGCCACGCTGAATAACTTCAGATAGGCTGGCAGATAGGGCAGATTGGCACACTTGCAGTATGTGTTGCCATCTCCTACCTAACAGTCCTTCCCTCTCAGCACGCTTTTACAGCTCTTCTTAACCCACTCTCCAC
>JAUZSZ010000114.1:5126552-5138842 GCA_034780575.1 Labeobarbus marequensis | reverse complement strand
AGACACACACACACACACACAAGTTATTAAAAATGTTCCTGATAAATTTTACCTTTTCTTTTCTGACATTGTGAGATTATAGGTGGCGAAAACGGAGTAACTGGATCATCGTCAACCAATTCATTTAAAGACACAGATACATTCATCAGAAACAAAAGGGTTATGGTTAGATGGTATTCAGATTTGTCTACAGGGCATGCACACATCAATACAGAGTCATTTTTGTCACACTGTACAACACTAATTATTGTTTTTGTACTAGGCTATTGTAAGGGGTAGGTTTAGGGTTGGGGTAGGGGTAGACATAAATAAAACAATCTAATAGGCAGAAAATTAAATGTATTAGCTTCGGGTTTAGCTGTATCCCTTCTAGCCACAGCTTAACAAAGCTGTGAGTTATTAATTCATCTAATCCACTGATTTAAAACCTTGACTAATTCAGTATCAAAACAAGTATGAGTAAATCATTTACTCAACTGTATTGTGTGTTGCTTGAAAGCTGTTTTCGTGGTCAGAACAAAAACTAGCAAAGTAATTAATCATGTCTAAAATGTAAGTAGCTTAATATTAACCTCTTGTTCACTGGACAGTGTATAAAAGCAAATGTCACCCAGCAGGACTGTGATATTTTAGAACAGAAGTCTTGCCAGTGTAATATTAAGCATAATGCAAAAAGGCTGTTTTTCTCTTATGTAAGGATATCCCAATTGCACAATTAATATGATTTGTGAGCACACTTTCATAGTTATTAAAAATGCGTTGGCATGCAATATTTTATGCATATTCCCATTTTTACCATCACCTAGTACTAAGTTCTGCTAAGCGCAAGTTGTCATGCTCTCCATGCTGAAAATACTGAGTCCTCTGTTGTTTCACTCGCACATACTGTAACAACACAACCACAAAGTGAGTCTCAGCAAGTAACCAGAAATCATAAATCACAGTCTTTTTTGACGCCACGTTTTAGTCTGCATACCTTAACCTAAATTTGTAGGTTTGTGTTTTCTTTTCCACGACTGTATAAGCAGTCGCTGGTCGCTACTGTTGATGGATATGCAGAAGGGGAGAGCACGAAGAGAAATATGAGGTTTGTGTAGTAGTGCACGAGCTCAAGATTCAGAGAGGCACAATGTTTGGTTCAGATGAGCTCATGGGCATCTCTGTTTCAACAGACATCAATCGTATTCTGTGGTTTTGTGGTTACTTCTAAGAAGTACCTTTTTATAATCAGTGGCAGTCTGACTGTGAAGCTGTAGTTAGAGACTGAAAAGGCTGAGTATGCTTTTTGACAAACGTGGACTACAGTGACATTTGAACAGCAACTACAGAGCAATGGGCTATCAGTCGTAATTATTCATTTTTAAATCAATTCTTAAAGGGGATGCAATTTCATGTTTTCCTTTGTCTTTGGTGTGTTACAAGCTGTTTGTGCATATATAAGATCTGTAAAGTTGCAAAGATTAAAGTCGCAAACCCAAAGAGATATTCTTTATAAAAGTTAAGACTCTGCCACGCCTTCCTAAAACGGCTCATTCAAACAAGCCCCCACATGTCTACGTCATGGTGTGGGAAGATTTGCATAACACCGCCCAAATGTATAAGCAAAGAAAGAGGGCAAAATTTTTATTCTTGCTGTAGTATTGTTGTTGCCTCTGCCATGTCATGGAGAGACGCTGTGTGTTTCGTTGTGAAAGCGAAAGTACTTTGTTTGGCCTTCCAAATGAGTACACAACTAAAAATCAGTGGTTAAGTTATATATACAACACTGTTCCAGAACAGTACAATGCAAATATTCGAGTGTGTGCAGCACATTTTACAGAAGACTGTTTCCTGATCCTGGGAGAAAGTAGCCTATAATGTGAACATTATGAATGGCTGTGAACATTAAGTGAGGCAATTCCATCGTCGCAATATTTAAAGAATTTGCTACTGACTATTCAAATGCGAGTTTTGAGCAGTTTAGAGTAGTGCTTTTAGTGCACCATGCAGACATGGTGTTATGTTTACGCAGCGTGGCGTGGCGCAACGCGTAAAAAGACATTACGAGTCATTATTATCAGTAATTATGTCCTCACTGAATGCAACAAATGCCTCATTTATAGTGAGTTTTATCGTTTTAGTCTTGTCGCGCCTGGACACGGCATCACAACATGGTAAGGGTGCGTAACATTTCAGTCACACGCTTGAGGTATTTGGCCAATCACATTGCACTGGATAGCTGGCCAATCAGAGCACACCTCGCTTCTTTATTTTTATTTTATTTTTAATTTTTTTTATTGAAACACCTTGGTTCTCAGAACGATGAGCTTTGTAAAAATCGATGTGTTTCAGAAAGGTGGAGCATAGAGGAGCAACAATGATGTACAGTATGTGGAAAATAATGTGTTTTTTGAACCTCGAACCGCGTAAACGCATTGCATTACACCAAATACACGCAACATCATATGGCCATCATATGAAAACTTTGCTTTATTTAATATGAAACAAAGTCTCTAGCATGAATCAAATTCTGCCAATTTTATCATGCATGTCAAACTGGTGTTCACTGACTTCTAATAAGGCGAATGGCTTTTGTTTCTTTCTAAACGTCTGTGTTTGTAAGTTTGGTGAGTGGGTACGAAATTCTGCGGAAAAAGTGCATCGCTTTATGGCAGCAACAATGCACTCTCTAATGTAATTACGACTGTGATATATTTACGACAGTGGACTGCACTCTTTTAACTGCAGGGGGCCCCAAATTTGACAAACCTACATACAGTTGCTTTAATGTGGCGTAGCAGATAGCCATGTCTGTACCTCTTTCTCATTACTATTAGTTACAGCACAGACATAAATACAAATGAATATCGAAAGGTATGTTGAAAGAAACAGTACAATTAACTGAAATGTATGGTGTCTCATGTAATCGCTCAATTCGTGTTTAAACAGCGTAGATATGTCAACAACAGCTTGTAAACAATGTCAGGAAATGTAAGTTACCTCAGGAAAGCCAATGTCCATACTTCAATAGTTAGCTAGAAAAATAACTGGAGGAGCTTTTTGTGAAATATGTACACTAAATAACATTCATTATATTTTTTCCTTTGTGATATTTATATGTGTTTAAATATTTCTTGTCATGAAAACAAGTTTTTTATGATAAAACCATTTATGTTTATATTTCAACAATGGACTGGAGTAGTTTAGAATTGTATCATAAGTTATATTATAAAAACTCTCTTATGTGCAATTTGAACGCTCATATACAACTTCAGTGTTGATTATTAAATGTAATATCATAAATAGCAATTGAACTTTTAACCTTAAATATTTTAGTAAAGTGCTAACTGACAAGGTTCCCTGTATAGTTTACAGCATTAGTTGAGAGATTCTTTTTGTATAAGAAAAATTGGCATGTTCTTTAGTGGATCCAAATGAATCAATATCGAATCAGATCAAGAGCTTGTAAGTCAGAATTGAATCAAATCGTGAAATCCTTCTCCTTTATCATTAACATTTCTAATGAAAGATACTAACATAGTTTAATTTAGAGAGATTTAAGAAAAAATAATTTAAGAGACTAATTTAACAGAATTTCACTGGGTGAATAAATGGTTAATAGTTGGCAACCTAGATAGCAAGTTAGATTTCAAATGAATGAAAGCAAGGATGTGAAAACCTACAATTTGAAAATATTGAAAACACTGCCAAAAAGACATTTTCAGTTCTTTGTCAGCAGAAGAAAATGCTTTTGCTTAGAGCCAGAGGTTATTCTTTTTATAATTCAGAACTTTTAGACATCCACAGAAGTCTCAGTAATGTTTCATAATGTCTCAAATATTGCTACTTAAAATTCTGTGGAAGATATAAAAATTGAGTGAATTGTTGACATTCAAAACAAATTTAAGGGATGTATAGGTATTTTACAGATTTTCTATTTATTTGTTTTTGCAGTGTACAAGTCGGCAACAAACACATGGCAATGATCCTGGAATCATGGAAATCATGGAAACCAGAGGATTTTGGTTTCTATGCATCTGTATAGTCAATCAGGAGTCACCTCGCATCTTTAAAGTCCTGAATGAAGCAGGCAAGCCACCCAGGAGGACCTCCAGGAAGTCCTGTAAATCTCCGGATGGAGATTTTTAGGTTAAAGTTATTTTAGGTAGCTTTGCTTTACAGAAAATTACAGCTGCAGTGGTAAAACGAAGAGAGAGAGAAGAGGGGAGAAAAGACCAGGCGGTCAGAAAAGTATATAATTTTCTCATTGCTCTCGTGGAGGATGAGGTATTCCTCGAGAAGGCTTCATTAGATTTATGAAGCCTCTAGCCCAACCCTCTGACCCCAGATAAACAACGTCGGTCTTCTTTAGGCTGTGGAGACAGTGGTGGGGGCTTGATGTCTCCTGCTGTAACCCTTTCTGCACGCTTGCGTACATGTTATCTAAACTTCATCTCGTATTGTAAAACTGTCAACACTATTCACCAGTGCAGCCATTTCCATGGAAAGCTTAGAGGCCACAAATGAGCAGTTAGCATCATGTTAGCTCATAGGGTCCTTTTATCATCATTGTGCTATCATTTTATGCAATGCTGAACAGTCATGCAGCCTGCTAACTACTCTCAAGAGTGGCGTGAATGCATTTTGAATTCTGGCATAATATGTTTTACCACAAGAAAATAATTTCAGCTCACTCCTGTGAGCTAAAATCACTGTTACAGTAACATAACAATAAACTCCCTACGTATTTCTGCTTTTAATCCATGCAGAAGTCAGTTTACATCAATTGTAAGTGTCTTACTGAAGCTGCCACTTTTGCTTTTGTAAAGAAACTGAGGGACAAGTAGAAATCATTTTCATAACGTCATAATGCTTCAAATGTTGTTGCTAGAGCTTAAGTTATATTGAACCTGGAACATTCCTTGATCACTTAGCATAATTATGCTGTCTCTGTGTCTCTTTCAGCTTTAATCATAGCCTTTACAGGTTTTATGTTCTGTTTTCAGTGATGTTATGCAAAAGCGGCTTCTTTTTGGAGATTTTCTCAGATATTTACTCAGGTTTTGCTTTGATCTCTATGACAGCTGGAATTAAGCTCTTCAGTCCCTCGAATGTCACTGTAAGAAACATACATTTCACTCTTAATCTAAAAGAGAAGTCAGACATTGTCCATTTGTTAGCACACATGTTCAGAAACATTGAGCCTTGCTGGCCACATTCGTTTGAATTCTGCTTGCAACAGTTCCTCTTCTTACGCTGATGAATTTGTGGTAAAACACAATAGATACCATTTGTTTGGTCGCACAGCCATCAACGACTAAATATAGGGGGAGTGTTTCATCTTTCCTTTTAAAAATAGAGTTGTTACATATTTGATTTTATAGTTTGTTGCATTTAATATGAGCATTTATTGTTGCTTCTCAGACCAAACCTGTGGCAATGACCCACCAGTTGACTATTGCTGTAGGAGATGTATGAGATCATTTGTGCTGTTGAACTCTGTTTCTACAATCCAGAGCAGTGTTTTGGCACGCAAAAACTTATAAGCAGTTATTTTAACGATTCTTTTCTCCACTCCACCACACACTGTGCTATGTGATTTCCAGTAGCACATCTATAAAACAGCAGTGAATGACTTTAATAATGAGTACTGCATGTCTTTGGGTCTATTCCAAATCTAGCAAGCTGCCTTCGACTGATGTAAAACATTCTACATAGTCCGTTTAGGGTAATGGGTCATATCGCCTTCAATTGGAGTAAATAAATTAATAAATAACACAGGACAGAAAAGATAGATATTACTGAATTCACGACAAATGCAACAAACTTAATACTGCATTTTTGTCACATAGAAAAGCCTCACCCTCACCCTCATGTCATTCCAAATGAGTTTCTTCTGTTGAACACAAAAGAACATTTTGTAGAATGTTACCAAACCATTTTTGGTTACCCTTGATTTCTACGGTATGGACAAACACTTCTTGAATTTCTCAAATTATATTCCACAGAAGAAGGAAATTCATACAGTTTGAAATGACATGATGTTGATTTTTTAAGATATTTATAAGATATTATTTATAAGATATTTATCTTTAACCTAATTGAATGAACATTTTAGCTACTTCAATTAAAATTCATTAGAACTAAACATCTAAAAAGGAAGAAGCATATCATTTAACTGACTAGTAGGATGGTGGTCACAAGAAGTAAAACCATGGTCCTCATTACCATGGTTATATGGATTTTAAAATAAGTAGCCTAAAAGACTAATAAACTAATTTGTAGTTAAAAAAAAAAACTAAACATAAAGAAACTACAAAACAGCTTCTATGAAATTAAAAGCATATTCCCCAATATGTAATAACAGTAACATAATAAATACATTCCTGCCAACACATAGGATATTAATACAGTGTTAATAACTTCATTATGTTGCTGAATTGACAAGCCTATTAGCGTTTTCCAATAGCCTATACCTCATTGTCGTGGCAGCATCATTAACCTTTCTCATATCACATGACTGTACATTCTGTGTCACATCTGAATGAATCAAGTGAATTGCGTTGGTTATCTCTTATACATCGTGGCAGAAGCGCAGCGCACATTCTTCAGCACTGTGCGCGCTGCTTTGACACGCGGCTGGCGGATGCATCGGGGAGCTCTGTTTCGTGCTTTTGGAGTATTTGCTTTATGCGGTTTCGCATGCGATGTAATTTAAAAACAGCGCCTAATATCGGGGAGGTCTCCTTCGTTTCGGTGTTCGGCGCACTATTTGAATGGAATGTCCCGGTGCTCCCGATGGCCAGTAGGCGATCGCGGGCCCCCCCCCAGACCTCTGGGCACTATGCACTCTGTCACCCTTTTCCGCCACTAGCAACGCCCCTGTAGTCAACAACACAAATAGTGACACATGATTAGTGCTTTTCATGTGAGGCTTGACTAACAACTGAATTCAGTTATATTTGTTGGCCTAAACCTGGAAACGAGTTAGGAGTTTAGTGATTCTAGTTCCATCGTCAGTGGGTTTTTTAATGGAATTTGGTTAAAAGTTTCAAATAAGGTCTGTGGTTAACACAAGCTCAAGATATTTTCACATTTTGTTTTATGACATAAAACACATCACCAATTCCCCCTTGTGATTTGTAAAAGCTTTTACTTTTCTTGAAAAAGCTGATTGATAACAAGCAGTTAAATGGGACTACGGAGGTAGTCTGAGACATTTAAGGGGTAGTTCACCCAAAAATGAAAAATTCTGTTGTTCCAAAGCTGTCATCTTCAGAACACAAATTAAGATATTTTTGATGAAATCCGAGAGCTTTCTTACCTTGCATAGACAGCAATACAACTGACACATTCAAGACCCAGAAAGGTAGTAAAGACATTGTCAAAATATTCCATGTGACATCAGTGCTTCCATCGTAATTTTATGAAGCTACGAGAACTGCTGTCTATGGAGGGTCAGAAAGCTCTCGGATATCATCAAAAATCTTATGTTACAAAGATAAACAAAGGTTTAACAAGTTTGGAACGGCATGAGGGCGAGTAATTAAAGAATTTTCATTTTTTTGGCTGAACTATCCCTTTAACATTCATAGAACCTTTCCATTCCACAAAACATTCTTTATAGTTAAAAAAAGAATTGTGAGATTTTAAAATGGTTCAAATGGTTCTTATGTGGCATCGCTGCAAAAACCCTTTTTGGAAACTTCATTTTTAACAGCATATGTTGATATATCACAACAATACCACAATGTCACATCCCCCAAGACCTTGCATTTGGTCACCCGGAGTACAAGACAGAAAAGGATCATACCAGACGAGGGTGAAAATGTTTTAGGCGAGTGCCTCAAAATGGCTTTTGTCCTGCATTTCTGTAATTGCGGCCACTCTCCTTAGTACTCGCTGATTGCTTCAGAGCCCTGTTTTCTTGTTTTTTTTTTGCTCATATGGATCACAAATCTCACTTTTATGGGGCTCCGGGGGCCAGAGTAGAGGAGCAAGCAAGACAATATCTGCAGCTTTTCAGGGAGGACACCGCTCAGTTTAGGTCAGCGGAGATAGACCAGAAATTTGGAAAGAAATGATTTCACCATTTCATCAAAACACGCTCTTTAAAGGGAGGCAAAGAGAGGTCAAGTGCAGAAACCACACTCAGGCAGAATTACCCTCTCACCCCTTAAGAAAGCTAAGGGGGTTCTCAGCAGGGAAGCCAGAGCGCCACACCACGCCTGCGCCGAGAAAGCCGGCCATCAGTGTGCAGCGGCAATTTCTGCCACTTGGGGATCACAGGTGAAAGGAAATTGATGGGCACTTTTCTATTATTAGTGCCAGTGAAGGAAACATTAGTGTCAGAAGAACTTGTCGAGCTGCTTGTGGTTCTCTCCACCCATGTTCCCCAGAGGACTTTATACTTTTCTTGCCAAACTTGATGTGCGGGCTCCAGATTTTGCTAAATCCCTCCCCGAAACATGATTGCTGGGAAAAGAAACTTCAGCTCTGAGATCATTAGCTGATTAGCACGGTTACCTGGAAAGGCTACACCTTCTGCCAGGTAATCGGGGTTTCCTCGCAGGGGCTGCCGAACAGATGCTGCTTCTCACTAAATACAATGAATTACTTATGGGCCGCTAAGCTAAACAAGGAATCGCTCTGTACAGGTTTGCATAACACCGATACGGACATCTGTCAATGTGACTTTTGAACCGCCTCGGTCTCGGCCTGGAAGGTAACTTGACGCTTATAACTGCGTCGTTGGGCTGCGAGGTAGATTAGGGCCACTGGTCACCATAGATCTCTTTAATGAATAATGTAAACACCCCTTGCCCAAGCTGACCCTTCAAATCGGGAGATTTCCTCTGCAATCGGTGCATATAAATTAAGAATTATATGTTTATTTCATTAGCTTTGCTTTGGGGTGCCAAACAAAGTCTTACTAGCACATCAGACGACAAGGTGAAACCTTAACCTTTTTAAAAAATCCAGTTTTTTCTATCTTTTGCTGAAGTGTGTCAGTAGGAAATATCAGTTTACATTTCCAAACATTCATTTGGCCATTAATTGTAATAATCCAGTGAGATTTTTGTTTGCACAAGGTGTCTGACAACAGCCAGTGCTCCACACAGAGATCTGATCTCATCATCACCCAGTCTGAAGAAACAGAACAAACTGAGACAGACTAAATCCAGAAGAACTGTTGCAACGTCTCCAAGATGCTTCAAGAGACCTACCTGCAAAGCTACAGTAGCCTACTGTTAAAAGATTTAGGCACTTGTGTAAAAATAAGGATGCTAAATAAAGGATGCTGTCAAAAATAATGTCATAAATAAAGTTTCTTTATCAATTAACTTCTATTAACTAAATGAAATCAACATTTGGTGTGACCATTCTTTGTGTTTAAAGCAGCTTTTGCCCTAGGTGCACTTGCACATCATTTTTCAGGTAGCTTTGCAGGTAGGTTTCTTGGAGCATCTTGGAGACGTTGCCACAGTTCGTCTGGATTTAGTCTGTCTCAGTTTGTTCTGTTTCTTCATGTCATTCCAGACTGGATGATGATGAGATCAGATCATGAATATGTTTCCTAATACTTTTTTTTAAAGTGGATTTATTAATGCTAATTTATAAGTTTACTTTAGAGTACATTTGAAATCAATAAATTCAAATATGTTTTTCAAAGGAGTGCTTTTATTTTGATGTGTTGACTAAAAAAGTAGCCTGTGTCCTGACCTGCAAACTTAGAATTGACAGGACAATATATTTTAAGATAGGCCTTATTATGATGCTTAAATCTGAAGATTTGATTCTTACCTAAATATTAGTTTCCGTGATGGAGTTCTTCTTATTGTTATCAAATGGCAAAAATATCCATGATTAAAGTGGGGCTGTCAGAGAACCCATGCGCCACAAGAAAACAGTTACGGTACTCCACAAAGGTCAAAATAAACGAGGGGAAGCGTTGTGGAAAATAATACTGCAATCCAATGTATCCGTTAGGGGTGACATTTCTCACAGGACCTCAGCGCAGTTAAAAGCAGTAATTCACGAACAAACAGAAAACAGTTCATTTGTTCGTGAATCGCTACACCGGTTGCCTTTTGCGCCAGTTCATAGACCCATTTTGCTCATTGTAGCAGTTGCCATTTTCATTCAATTGCATAACATTAGTATCATTACATTCATTTCGCACTTTTTTGATTATTTCCGCAGTAAGCACTCTTTTTAGAAATATGCTAAAATGTAGCCTACTTCTTTTTTTTCCATAACGCGTTGACCAACCAGCTTCACTGCCCCCAGCTTCAAGATTCAAGAAACATACTGTATTTGAATGAAGCTAATATATTGTACTTGTGGGTAACTGGAGGTGAAGGGTAAATGTTAATTAAAACATCGTGTTTGATGTTACTATCGCTTTTATAGGCTAATGATATTGAGACAATTATTAAAATAAAAATAAAAAAATTAAAAAAAATCTTTTTTTTTTTTTTTTTTTTTTTTTTTTTTATTTGTAGATTGTAAGTGCGGCTAAGCAGCAGCAGAATCCAACAGGGGAGCGAGTGTCCCAGAGGAACTATCACTGAACGGAATTCCCTCGCGCACAAACCCATATTAGCCGCGTATAGGGGGGCATTTAGCGCATCAGCTCACCGGCGGAGTGCTGTTGCACGAGCCGAGGAAAACTGCAGCACAACCGCACGACGCACAGAATACCAATCAGCTCTAGTCACCTCTCTCTCTCTCTCTCTCTCTCTCTCTCTCTCTCTCTCTGTGGTTTAGCTACTGATGAAAGTGGCTCCAGCGGATTTCTTGGAAACCTATGTAACGTATATATGTATAATGTATATATGAAAATTTACTCACCCTCAGGCTATGCCATCAGAACGAGAGTCCATGCAGCTGATAAAAACACCAGAATAATCCACAAGCAATCCACACGACTCCCATTATTTAACACCTTGTGAAGTGAAAAGCTGTGTTTGTAAGAAACAAATCCATCATTAAGGTGTTTTAACTTTAAGCCATCAATTCAAGTCAAAATATGATTCCATAATCTATGAAAACACTTCCTCCAGTGCATCCTCCAAGTCCATCCATATGTTGTCCTCTTACATCAAAATCCACAAACATATTTATTTAGAACTGTTTTATAATTTTTAACTTATAAATTGTGCTTGATCTGTGCATGTTTCTCTCCTGATTCAGATGTGATGTTTTTTTTTTTTCACTGGAGAAAGCAATATTATGGATAGAGGACTCATCCCATATAGTTTGCTGCTGGTCAATGAAACAGATTTGTTTATTTTTTTCTTGGGCATTAATGCTTGGTATGTCTCCTTTAATGTTTTTACAGAATGCATGATAGCCTTGAATTCAGGTACAGTATCAACTCACAGCCTTGAAGATGACATCTGATCACTTTACTTGTTCATATGACTTATAATCTGTACTGGGTCTTATACAAATCCTGCACTGACTGGTTGTCTGTTCCACATTCTCTTTGAGTGCTTTGATCAGTCTCTAGCCATAATCATATAATACTTTCAAAGCTTGCCACCTGCTGGTTAATGTTCTGTATGTTGCTCCTGTGTAGTTCATACAGTTGAGAAAATCTCAAATCATTAATTGATCAAAATCATGTGGATTCAATTAAATCACAAATGCTGTGAAAGATATCCACAAATATCTATATGCAAATAGTTTTTTTGCTAATGCATTCAATTGAATGTATAACAGTGATGTAGTTTTCGGATTAGAAAAAAAAAAAGCTTGACTGGATTTCATTTCATCTGCTGGCTTGAGTTTGTCCATGCATCGGTTTATAACCCACAGGCAATACAAAGCCTTGATCTCTTTTCATGGTCAGGACTATCTGATGACGCGGATTACAAGCGAAACCATTCCAAGAGTCAATGTTTTGGGCTAAGCTTCTTAGGGAGACCTAAGGAGGACCCGTGCCAGAATTGATCTTTGCCGTTAGATTAGTGCCTGGGGCAAAACTGGACTTGGCAAACTTCATAACAGACGCACACATGTGGTTCCTGCAGGAAGGATGTCCTTTACTTGAACCCATAATAGTATGCAATGCATTTAGAAGGAAAAAGTCTTGGTAAGGTGAAGATTTTTATTTTTATTTATTTATGATATTCTTGCCTGTTGTTAACATTTTTGTCAGTACAAGTATTTACACGTTAAGAACTTCCTTGCAAATAAAAACAGCTGAATGTGATTTACAATTATGAGTATAAGAAAAGTCAGCAGAAATGTAAAGCAAATATTGAAATATATACATGTTTAATTATGTCAATCGCTGTATATCA
>JAUZSZ010000114.1:4578255-4592266 GCA_034780575.1 Labeobarbus marequensis | reverse complement strand
TTTATAATGTTACCAAGGATTTATAGATCCAATAAATGCTCTTCTTTTGAACTTTTTATTCATCAAAAAAATCTATCCTGAAAAAAGTATCACGTATGCACAAAAAGCTAATTTTTCAAAAATGTTTTAATATTGATAATAAGACATGTTTCTTGAGCACCACATCAGCATATTACAATGATTTCTGAAGGAGCATTAAAAAAATTAAAATTTGAAACATTTTAAATCGTACAAATATTACTGATAAATACAACCACTTCATTGTTTTTAATAAATATTAATAATATTATTAATATTAATAAAATAAATAAAGATTATATAATAACAATAATAATTATTATAAACATAGATTATCATTATAATCTATATTTATCACACTATAACAAATAAAGATTATAGAATTAATAATAATTATAATAAATATATATAAATAGATTAAATAATTACTAAATAAATTTGAACAGTTACACCACTTTTATTTTAACCAAAAACATCTCCACTGCTGAATTAAAATGTATTAATTCAGATATTGAAAACAAGACCTTATTAAAAGTCACTGTCTATATGATTTGCATTTAACTGCAATTCTACATTTAAAAAAGTAGAAAAAATAAGAGCAATCATGCCAACCTCTCATACCTGCACATTTGTAGTTTTGTTTATCTAGTCCTCTCTCATTCGGGACAGTAGATAGGTGAGACAGCAACACCCCATCTCCCTTCAGTCTGTGTTGGACCAGCTTGTGGACACTGCCCACTGCTGAGACGCCTTGAACCGCTCCATCATCCTCCGTCTCCAGATACGAGTCGAGCGCTCCTCTGATCAGACTCCTCCATCCTCGCGCTTCTTCACCGCTCTCTGCCCTCAGCGTCAGAGCGTCCCGCGCAGTCAGAACCTTAAAAAATGCTGGACTTCCTAGAGAAACATCAGGAACCACATCCCTGATGCTCCCAATAGGGTGTGAGAACAGGGGCGTCTTGGAGTCTCCTTGGACCCGGTACCCTCTGAGGGCCTCCAGGGAGAGAGAAAGTAAAACAGACCGCCAACCCTTCTCCTCCAAGTTCTGATAGACCACCGCTTCCTTTATGGCATCTGGTTCTGGGTCCTTATGACGGGTCCAATCTAACTGTGGCATATCTGGAAGCTCTGAGATGGTGTGCTCGGGGCTTGAGGGTGTTGGCGAGGGGATGTCCTGGTCGTTGGATGTGTGTGGCACCTCCAACTGTTCGTCTTTCATTATGGGCCGTAGTTTGCTGATGGCTTCCACGATGCGATCCACCCAGTCTTCTGCCTCTCCTCGAGACGGGGCACGCAGGTAGATTCTTTTGCCTGGGAAGGAGAGCCGGAATCGGCCTTCAGTACTGGAGTACAGGTGGACGTCTTCACAGCGCAGCAGGGACAGGTTTTTGTAGCAGATGCGCTCCTCTGCGTTGATGTAGAGGCGCAGCTCAAACGGAGAGAGCTCGCAGTAATAATCCCACCACATGCCCACCGCACTGCGCCGCTCCAGCTGACCCAGCTTCAGCAGACCTCTGAACGGGTTAGGAAGGCCTGACAGAGAGCCAGAGAGACCATGTTATATACACACCCAGCATTTCTTTAATCTAATTGTTATGTGTAAAAAAAATAAAAATAAAAAAAATAAAAAAAGGGGTCATTACGTAATGTCACATACAAAAGATTTTGCTAATACATTACTGACCTATAAATTTGAGTTACGAGAGATTTTTTTTTATATTAATGATTAAAAAATATATATATATTTTCCCAAAAATACAATAAATAAAATATAAAAATATAATATGAAATATAAAAGTTATGTTCCAAACTTGTATGCATTTCATTCTTCTGTGGAACATAAGAAATCTTAAAAAATTTCCCATTATCCAATCCAAGTCAATGGGGAACCAGGATTATTGTCAGTAACTTAAAAAAAATTATAATAATTGTTACCTAAAATTAAATACACATGAACTGAAATGAACTTAGATAAAAAAAAAAATAGTTTTTATCTGTCTATACACAACCACACTCATTTTTTCATACACATTTCATACTATTTTCAGTTAATGTGTATTTTATTTTAAACAACAAAATTGTGCATGTTTTTTAAAAATGATTTATCGACAATAACCCTGGTTCCCGATTGACTTCCATTTCTTTGTTTAATCTGAAGAAAAATAAATAAAGTTGAAGAAATACTACATAGACATTTTTTTATTATTATTAATAATAATAATAATAATAATAACAACAACAACAATGTAAATAGTAACTATAAACTAAACTAAAACCAATAAAAATGACAGAAAACAACAGAATTAAATTAAACTGAAAACAAAGTAAAAATAAAACCCAAAAAATAATTAATCTAATTCAAAATATTACCACAAACTATAATACAAAAATAAAACTTTTTCATAATATATCTTTTTCATGTTCTTCAGAAAGTCATACAGGTTTGGAATGACATAAGAGTGAGAAAATAATGACAGAATTATCATTTTTGGCTGAACTATCCCTAAAGAACGGTAAACGAGGTTTAAAAGCAGAAATGTGAAAATCATATAAAGTTGTCCAAATTGCTGTTTAATGTTCTAGGTAGATGAACTTCTGTGGTAACCAGCATCAAATGCCACAGATGCTGTTGATAGAGCTTAGGCTGTACTGAACCCAGAACATTCCAGTGAGAGTGAGAAGCCAGTGAAAACAGTAACTGAGAAACTGAGGGGGACAGAGATGGTAAAGATGTCATCTTCTAAACATTTGCTGTCAGACTTGTAATTTAGCAGATGACACTCATTTTGGGAACCTTACGAAAGTTTCAGATTCAACTCTCTGGTTTAAATCCTAATCATGCTTAGGGTCAAACCTCAAAGTTCATTCCATGGAACAACCACTGAAAGCCTTTTCATAGCTATGAAAATTAAATCTAGCACTTAATAACTACTGTATGTGAAATCAAGCAAAGGGAAGTATAAACATGACTGCTAGTTTTTTTAAGGTCATCGTTCTACAAGAAGGACGTTTAAAAAATGTAAGCACAGTTAACACATTGTAGCCAATAAAAACAGACAGACCACTACTTTTCCCACCACTTTGCAGCTCAGTGCTCGACAAGTAAAAAATCCACCGGTAGTTACTAACCGAGAATCAGGCATAAGGAAATTCCCGTCTCGTGTCCATCTTACCGTTATGTCTCCGGTGCACTACACTAGGTGTTGACTGGATGCCGTCTGTTTCAGAGTTAGGTGTCACCTGCCCGTTCATCTGCACAACGTCAAAGACGGCATATGCTTCAGAACTGCCCATGTCTTCTGGTTTGTAGAAATCATCCTCCGATATCCAAGATGTGGATTTCTGAGACACAAACAAGTGCAGATTTTAAGTAGGTAGAGACTGCAAGGCCCACCATACATGTGCTGAGCATCCATCCTCAGTGCCAAATAGGATAGGCTAAGATTTAATACAGATTTAATGGATCGATTCAATTAAATTCTGATTTGATTTTGATTTCAGTTCAATTTGATCCAAATTCAGTATTTATTTGTTTGTGTGTGCATATACATTGTCATTTAGTGTGTGCATATACAAATACATATATACAGATAGATAGATAGATAGATAGATAGATAGATAGATAGATAGATAGATAGATAGATGAAATGCCGTCAGGTTAAAGCAACATATAAATAAACTATGAATACACACATTTTCAGAGCAGTGTTATATCAACTTTTTAATGATATAATTACGTGTCTGGTGTCACTGTCATGATTCCGATTTATTCTAACATAACCAATTAGTGGTGTCTAATTTAAGTTAAATTATAAAGAATATGTAATATAGTGCATATATTTAGCAAAATGTTATTTTTTTATAACAACTATGAAGTTTTGGACATTACATGACATTGTTTACAAGCTGTTTAATTGACGTCTTTTTGCGGTTGAAACACTGATTGATCGATGATACATTTTGGTAAGTTGTTCTGTTTCTTTCAAGACCTTCTCATGTGCATGATTGTTTCGCTTGTGCTTTGAATCTCATTATAATATTTACAGTGCTACATTTGCATAGGAAAAGTAACAAAACAAAAAGGTTACTGAAGTTTGGTTCACGCATTAACTGAAAACAGCCTGGGCTGAAAAACTGATCTTGGGATGTAAGAATCAATATTTTTTCATCAAAATGAAGATTGATTAATCTATATTAATAACCCAGCCCTAGTTCCAAATATGTACGTTAATGTATTTTGTGACTGAATCAGTCATATTGTCAGTTCATTACCGAAACGATATCAAAGTTCAATAAAGCTATGAAGTGATCTATATGCTTAAGAAATGAAAGCCTGAGAACATGAATCCCTGAAAACACTCACGCAGGAGGAATACAGAGAGTCTGAGGAGGTTTTCCTGCTGACGGTACTTGCGGAGCGTCTGTATGCAGCATGTTGGGATTGCTCTACTGAGGTCTCTGGAGGAAGAGCATCAGGGTCTTTAAGGTCAGAGGTCTTCTCAACAGTCTCGGTCGAAGTAGAAACCGAAGGAGAATCAATAGATGAGTCTCTGTTCTCGTTCTTCTGCTCATTCTCTGGCGTCTCAGTGACTGTGGCAGTTTTAACTAGAGTCTTGGATTCTTCCGTCTCCTGTAACGTCTCAGCTGATATCTTTTCTGAGCATGCTTTAGATTCTTCTGAGATGTGTGCATCTGACTGATGCGTGTCCTCTGCAGCTGCTGGAGACGTGTCAGGCGTGTGCGTGTTGTCATTAACAGCTTGTGCTGCAGAATCTGAAGCTGCTATGAACACATCAAAGTCTTCCTTCAAGTCCTGATTAGAGGAACTGTTCTCTCTGAAAACAAACAAGCATGACACTCTCAAAAATGAATTCATCAAATCATTTCTTTCATATTTACTTTAGGAAACTTTGTCCTAACTAGAAGTGTGGCGACAAGCTTTCAAGCACGGAGGCAAGGCTCTGAGCTCAGTAACAGAAGCAGCAAAACCACAGTCAAGTACATACTTGATGTTTAATACACAGCTGAATAAAAGGATTTTGGATGGTAAAGAAAATACAAAAACAAGCAACTGACACAATGTTTTACTGCATGAAGCTGTTGGTTGTTGGTTCAAAAACTGGGTCAGATGGTCCAACGCTCAACCTGAGACATTGACTATTGAGTTAGACATGAATATTTTTTAATCAGGTTGCGTTAAAAGTAATTAATTTAGAACCGCTAACCAGGTTTTGGCATACTGACAGCATATGCTTGGACAATCAGCATGTTAAATCATTAGGCCATGATGTAATACAGGGGTTTCAAACTTTTTGTTGCCACAGACTCCCAAATATGATGATTCAGGGCCCCTTAAAATATAGAGGTAACTTTATAGTGTATACTATCATTCAAAAGTTTGGGTTCAGTAAGATATTTTTTAAAAGAGAATACTACTTTAATTTAACAAGGAAGCTTCTGAAGATGATCAAAAGCGACAGTAAAGACATTTAATGTGTTACTAAAGATTTCTATTTCAAATAAATGCTGTTATTCCTAACTTGGTATTCATCAAAGAATCTTACAAAAAAAAAAAAAAAACATGTATCACGGTTTAACACAAAAATCAAATCAAATCAAATACACAACTGTTTTCAATATTGATAATAATCAGAAATGTTTCCTAAGCAGCAAATTAGCATTTCTGAAGGATCATGTGACACTGAAGACTGGAGTAATGATGCTGAAAATTCAGCCTTGACTCACAGTAATAAATTACGCTTATAATATATTTAAATTATATTATGTATAAATGCCATTTACATTGTGGAAAACAAAACTACTATAAATAGTTACTTCCTATTATGTACATCTTGTTACCCACCGTTAGAGTTCGATGTTTAAATCTGAAGACAAACACAGAATAAATTAACTGTATAATAATAATTAAATTTTAAGATTTGTAAACAGAAAAAAAAAAACAGTAATAAGGTCAAATTTGGCAATTTTCATAAATTTTGTTTAAATTGAAAATATTTGTGGCCCCCATTTTGAATCAGTGTCATTATACAGGACTTTTTTGAGTTAGTCGATATTGAAAATTCATAGTTCAACACAAACTTAATTGATTTATCCCTTGACACGTTGCATAGAGTAATAAGACTAAGAGAACAGGGTTCTACTCACTCTGTAGCAGTGATCTTCTGTTGTGCGTTTTGGCTGATCTCCGTGTCACAACTCCAGTGCTCCTTCTCTGGACTCCTGGGCTCCTGACCCTGCAGCAGACTATCAGAGCTCAGGCTGGAGGACAGCTGCGACAATCCTGACATGTCCAGACTCAGGTTCGACGAGGTCAGCGGAGTGTTTGGCTCACAGCCTTCTCTCCTCGGCTCCCTCTGGAGGACGTCCTGAGCCCAATCTGAGCTTCCAGAGCCTCCGGATGACTGGGAGACCGTATCCCAAGACTCCTTGCGCTTTGGGCCAATAAGGTGCTCGTCAGCATGCGTTGGGGGACAAAGACCCGCGAGGACCAGCGGTGTGTTGGTCCACTCATTCAGCACGGCTGATTTATAAGAGAGCTGGAAGGTCATGGAGGACAAACCCTGCAGGAGGGTGAGGAGAACCTCACGGTCCTCCGGATCCAGCAAAAGAGCCCCGGGCTGGTAGTAGGAGCGCAGGTTGGAGCCTTCGCGGAGCAGCGAGGTCAGGTAACACTCCAGAAGCCCGTCGTTTAGCGCCAGGCGAACCCATGCTCTGCAGCGGCCAATGTCTGAGTTTATGAAGCTTAGATGTTCCAGTTCTTGAACTACATCCCTAAAGTGTCAAAAAAGAAGCATGTGAAACATTATAGGGTGAGTTCACCCAAAAAAAATAAAAGGGCTTCACATATTACATATTCATGCATTCATATATCAATGCCTGTCAAATACGATAAACCGAAGCTCGAATGTGCTTGTTTGGTGCTCAAGAACCAATGACGTTAGTTCTCGTTTTTCAAGCATGTTTAATCTAACATTTGCCATATTTAATGTGCATTGATCAATGTTTATGTGTGAATTAAAGCTTATATTAAATCTGTTCATTATATATAAAGTGATAGTGTCTCTTTTATTAAACCATTACTATGGATGACTTTCACAGTATCTTCATGAACTTTTAAAAGCATTAAAGTTTTGGTTGCATGGACTTTCAATGGATGGACAGAAATCACTCATGTTTCATTAAAACACCTTTTGTGTTTCGAACATTTATTGATATAATCACATTTTTCACTTTCACTTGTCAATACTACAATCAATATTTTATTTACTTATTTGTGTGTGCATTCATACACAGTAACTGTTTACAGTTTAGTGATGAAGAAGGTCTTCTAAATAAGTGCAAACTCTGACAAACACCAGAGAGCAGTCGTTTTTACAAGTCAAAGAGAAGTGAACAGCAAAAGAATTTAGATCTTTATGTATGCAGAATTATGTATTGTGATTTGCGCTGCTCTTGGTAGATTGGTCATAATGGAAATGATCTGGTTGCGTCTGCGTTCTTTCATGTGCACATCGTCAGTAAATCACATGCAGAATTTCCCCTACCTTAGGCGCTTTTATGGAATTGCGCTCTAAAGCTAATTTGCCCTGTTTAGTAAATCTGGCCCTGTGTCTTTAGAAACTGACTTCTTTTTCCTTCACTCTACATTCAAAACACAGCCTAAAAACTGTCCTGTTGAAAGAAATGTGAGTCAAGAGGCCTTAAAGAGCCGAGTGAGCGAGCGTCACTTGACTACTGCCGATAGGAGCCAGTTACTAAACCACATGATTCATCTAATCCTACAGGCTTGTCACAGTCCTCTCCCTAACATGTCTCTTTCTGTTTCCAAATGGGTGACAGGTTGCTCACTTGGAAATACTTTTGAGGTTAAAGTTATTTTGAAGCATGAACCAACTTCAGTCAACTCTGTTAGTATCAAAGCCAAAGGCTAGAAATGATTTCGGAAGAAGTGGGGGTATATTATAATTTCATAAGGCTCATGAATGGCACTTTGTTCCCTCTGAAATTCTATGCAGCCAATATTTAAGAGAAGTGTAACAATATGTGACGTGATTTGCTGAAATGTGGAAGTGTGTTGTTGGGTGCTAGGGGATTACACTATCGTTCAAAGTTTGGGGTCAGTAAGATTTTTACTTTTTTTTTTTTTTTTTTTTTAAATGTCCCTTATGCTCACCAAGGCTGCATTTTTTTTTAATCAAATTAAACAGTAATATTGTGAAATATTATTACAATTTAAAAGAACTGTTTTAAAAAGAACTGTATTGTAATATATTGCAAAATGTAATTTATTCCCATAATGCAAAGCATCATTACTCCAGTCTTCAGTGTCACATGATCCTTCAAAAATCAAGATAACATGCTGATTTGCTGCTCAAGAAACATTTATTATTATCCATGTTAAAAACAGCTGTGAAAAGTGTGATACATTAATTTTTTTCAGAATGAATAGAAAGTTGAAAAGAACAGTATTTATTTTCTAAATGCATGTGGACATCATTGAAACTAATTTAGATATTCCAACCTAAGACCCACCTGTGGGTGACGGTCTTCAACAGGCTCCAGAAGACGGGCTGAGGAAGTGCTCCCCGTGACCCTCCTTTGCGCAAGTGACTTCCATCAAACCGGATGAACTTGCTCTTGATTCCATGGATAAAGACCGCCTCCAAAGCACAACACAGCAGGTTAGCCTCCAGGTCCTCGCTGGTGACCGCCGTGTCTGTGGTGATGTAGTGCTTCTGCAGGACTTTGAGCGTCCGTGCGATCTTTTCCTTGATCCACTGAGGAGAACAGAAAGGTTAACATGCATCTATTTTTTCCTGCACCAGATGTCAAAACAAAAGAACCAGGGAGGGAAATACCAGGAAACACATGAAATCAATAGTAAGTGATTTAATGATACAGCCCAGTCAAAATCAATGATAAAGTTTAAGGGTCTGTATTTTGTTTTGATTGCAATGCATTGTTGGTGTGAGATCAGGTCACTAGAACCATTGTGACATCTAGGTCAGCAGACCAAGACAGGAAAAGCACTTCTAGAACAAAACAACTTCACAAGATGTGGAGTAAGTATTGCGCAGCCTCTTGAGGATCTCAGACAAGAGGGCAGAATGGAGAAGTCATCGTGCTCTGCCATGTGAACATGAGCCATACCTACAGACAGGCCGTCACCTGATGTCAGCTGACTGACTACATTATACGAGACAATGCACTGACAGTCAAAGCTGTGGAAATTCAACATGGCACCTTTAAGTCAAATGACATGCAAATAGTAGTCATGTTTCTGGGAGGAATGAAACTAAGATGACTAGAAAACTCAGAGTTTGCCTTTAAGAGTCAGGCTCGATAAGCACGACTAGAGGACATTCTGGCTCAGATCAGATCTTGTTGCAAGTGTTTAAACAGCAAAACACATACAAAATCTTTTGTTCTGAGAACACACATCTACGTCTTTAAAAAGACTGGTTCATTTGAAACAATTACTTATTATGTGACAATATTAATATACAAATACTGCTATTTCATATTCTGGGCTGATGATATTAAAAACTTGAGAGATCCATTTTATATCCCATTTCAGATCTCTTTATAAGACAGGTGTACAAATGTGGGCTTAATAAATTTAGGCTAAATTATTTGAATAAAATTCCTCCTGTTCACTTGGCATTAAATTACCATTAGATTCATGTATGGTCATTTGGGATGATCATACCGAGAAAAATATTAAACTCAAGTATTATTTTAGTTGGAAAGGTATATAGTCTGAAAACCAAGGATAATAAAGATTTGTATTTATATCCATGTCAAATATTTTTGAAACATTAATATATGTTAGGAAAAAATATATATATAAATTTCCAATGCTAGATGATACTAGAAGAACAATTGGATTTAATTTAATTAGTAATTTAGATAAATTACAAATTATATATATATATATATATATATATATACAGTCAGGTCCATAAATATTGGGACATCAACACAATTCTAACAATTCAAGACAGTGTAACAGTCTTGTCAGGCGTATTTACAACAAAAATCAATTTATGACATATTAAAAGACTAATTACTTTCACCCCAGATACTAATTAGTTGTAATTTTACATTTTTAAAATTTGCCACTATCCTAGGTTTTGCCTATTTGTCAGTAAGAATTTTTTACTCATTTAAAACACAATAAAATTTAATATGCTCCCTTATTCTTTTATATATTTTAATATGTACAAGTCAAAATAAGCATGTTGTTTGATTTTTTACATAAATATTGTGTTACACTGAATGACAACGTAACATTATTTCAACCAAATTTTGACATTTTATTCTCCAAAACATATTTAAAACCTTAAAAGTAGACACTTAAATGTAAGTAAATGTGCTTTCTATGGACATAAAATCATTATTGTACATTTCTTTTGATGCGGACATCTTTACGTCTTTGAAAATTGCAGTAGAACCACATGTGAAGCTGCATTATTATTATCAGGTGCATTGATGCATCAGATTGTGATGTTGCTCAGAGATCAAGCGTGTGTGAATAGTGTGGGGTTTGTTTTGCTAAAGAGATATCCGTGCATATATTTTAAGACAATAGTGGTGTGAAATCTGAAGCCTACACTCCACCCTCACTGTCTGAGAATAGTCTCCTGGAGACGGAGGAGATGTGAGGAGGTGTGAGACCCAGAGTCACTTTGAGGAGAAACACTGATCACTCATAGCAGAAATCAGGAGACAAACTCATACAGACTACATACTCAAATTAGTTATGAATTATGAACAGCTGAATAACCATCAGTCCTGATGCAGAACTCAAAGAGGAATTTGGAGGAGAGCTGTAAATGATTTAACCAATCTGGTTCTGATTTCTATTGCACTTAACGATTCTGTTTCCTTGACAATTTCATTAGATTCGTTTAGTGTTTCAGACCCATGCTAAAAAAATTGATCCTAATTATATACAAAACAAAAAATGCTTTTGGAGGTAAACATTTTTCTTTTTACTAACTCTTTTTTAAATTATACACTTAATATTTAAAAATAATATTTTATTTTTAATATTTGAGGTTTAAAAGTTTTTTTAAATTCTTAGTAGAATAATATTTAATATGTAAAAATGATATATATTTATTTTGTTTGAGGTTTTAAAATTATATATATATAGCATATTTAATACTTAAAAATAAATTAATAAATATAATTTTTAATATTTAATGTTATCTGATGTGAAATATTTTATGTTTTAAACAACAAATAAATATGATACTTTTGTATTCACAATAAAAATGTCAATAAAGGGTGATAAGACTATTTTAAAATAACTTAAATGTTAATATTTAAAATGTGTAATTTTTAAAATAATATTCATGTTTATATTTAAAAAATATTTGTTATTTTCACCAGCAAATACTGCTACTTTTGTAAAAAATAAATAAATAAATAAATAAATAAATAAATAAATAAAAGGCATATATTGTATTCTAAATTTATGTTAATGTTAATATTTAGTAATGTTTTCTACTTCTAATAGTATGTTTAATATTATTAAATAATATTCATATTTATATGTAATATTTCAAAATAGTTTTTAATTTTTACCAAAACATATATATTGCTACTTCTGTATAAACAATAAAAAGTTTCAGTAAAGCGTGGAAACATTAATATTTTACTTTTATACTCCTAATCATATACAATTTTAGTATTTTAAAACTATATTTAATTTTACACTTAATACTTACAAATATTTGTGATTTTTAACAACAAATAAATGTTTAGATTTTCAATAAAGGACAATAATATAATATTTAAAATAAATGTTACCATTCAAACATCTTTTATAGTTCAAAAATATATTTTGTATTTTAAAATAATATTTATTTTTTTACTTATTTTGTGATTTAACAATAAATATGTAAAACGTTTCAATAAAGGACAATATGTGAATATTTTTGACATATAAATGTTAATATTTCTAATAATATGCTATCCAGTATTTTAAAATAATATTTATTTTTATACTTAATATTTAAAAACATTTTAAGCACCTGAATTTTTCACTTTCGATTTCACAATGAAAAGTTCAGATAAAAGCAGAGTTTGGCAGCAAACTGAAGCAGTGTCCTGGCACACCCAGGCTCTTTTATTGTACGCTGTACACAAACAGGCCCAAACAAATCAACACGGACCACCAACGCGGCCCGAGAGAGGCGTGATGGATGTTTATTTTAGTCGGGACTGATTCAGTTCACAGCGGCAGCAGCTCGATATCAGGAGCTCCAGAGATGATTTATTCCTGGCCCGTTCTCATTCGATTAGCTGCAGGCAGCCGCCTCTGCTGCCCTCAGTCTCCCCCTCAAACCTGAGGCAGTGAGACCTTCCATCAAAGCAAACCCACTGGAGTCAGTGAACCAGCGGAGCAAACCAAAGCCAGAACCAGGGGGAGCCGCACTTAGGGTTGGCCATCCAAAATCCACTGCTATTATTATTATTATTATTATTATTATTATAACTCCACTAGGACTCCATTTTGTGTCCTACAGTTTTAAAAGTAGGCTATCAGCTGTCAGTGTCATTATTGGATCTTTGATTTGTTTCCTATATGTGTCCCTGGAGCACAAAAGCAGTCATAAGTACCACAGGTATATTTGTAGCAATAGCCAACAATACATTGTATGGCTCAAAATAAAAAATAAAAAAAATGTAAAAAAAATTTTTTTTAAAAATCGCATTTTTATATTTTCCCCCAAACCGCACAGCCCTACTGGGAACAGAAAAGAATTGGAATCGATAAGCAGATTGGGAATCAGAACTGATCAAATTCAAAAGACAGACCCGATCTGTCCAGATCTGCAGGCAGTGAAGACTCTGAGGAACAGTCAGCGCTCCAGAAATCACAGCGTTTCTCGTTTGATCTCGCAATCCAGAAGGTAAACAACAACAACACTAATGAGCTTTCTAGAGTTCTGAAGGAAACTTTCACGCAGAAAAAAACTTCTCAGGGGCTTCAAAAGAGCCGATTGTTTTTTAAAATGATTTAGCACAAACATTTTAATTACTTTTAATCATTTTAATTTCATTGAATTATGCAAGACAAACATCTAGGGCTTTCTTGAGGCCGCTGTTGTTGAGGATGTAGTCATTCTTCATTAAGATGCATGTTCTGTGTAATAAAGTGATCTAGATCAAACACTACTGATTTCTGTGTGTTACATGAAAACTTCAAATGGAAATAATAAGCACGTTTTATCTAGTGAACATGCAATGCATTAATAAGTAATTACTGTAATTGAATTATTTTCCCTAGATAAAGTATTACAGTTACTTCTGATGTAATTGCATTCACAATTGTATATCAAACAATAGTGGATTTAACATTAAAATGATGCATGTTTTTCATGTAACCTTCTCTGTTTAAGTACATTAGTTTTTATGCAATTTTATATTATTTATTTGACATAATTAAAAGTAGTTTTGTACTGTCCAACTGGTTGAGGTTGATTTGAGACTTAGAACGTAAACAGTAATAAGCAATGCAATATTTTTGAAGAGAATAATTAGTACAGTAGCTGGTAATTAATTACTTTTTTTTACTCAAGTAACTTAAACACTGGTGAACACATAGCTTGGAATAATTATGATTTTCAAATATTTTTGAAATTGTCTCTTAGTTCTGCTCACCAATGCTGCATTTGTTACAGTAAAAATACAGTAAAAATGTGAAATATTATTAGAATGTAAAACAGCTGTTTTCTATGTGAATGTGTTAAACTGTCATTTATTTCTGTGATCAAAGCTGTATTTTCAGCATCATTACTCCAGTCTTCAGTGTCACATGACCTTCAGAAATCATTCTAATGGCTGATTTGCAACAATAGAAACATTTTTTATTAAATAAAATAAAAATATTCCAGAAATCTACTGAGAGAATATTTCTGTTACGGGGTTAACGAGACGTGCGGATCCATTTGCGAAGCTT
>JAUZSZ010000114.1:4396481-4409509 GCA_034780575.1 Labeobarbus marequensis | reverse complement strand
GAGGGGACTTGACACGGCCAGGGGCCTCAAACCCCGAGCTGCACCTGCCCAGAGCCTCTCAGTCCAAAACAGAGCCAAATCAAAACTCTGCATGCGTAACCCACCCATAACTCAACTATTGCCATAGACAATGGCAACACATTTTGGAGTTCATTTCAGTCATTTTAAAACATTTTGAATTTATACCTTGTCACAATATTAAATTAATGACTCTTTAATTATCCTAGATTAATGCACTTTCAAATACATAAAAAGTTGTGATCATGGTATCTTATAAAGATTTAATTAAAACATGCTTTCCACCTGCATTTTCATATTGTAACAAAGTTTGTATCGTTAAGATTTTTTTTAAATGCCCCCCCCCCAAATAAGTCTCTTATGGTTACCACGGCTGCATTTAATTGATCAAAAAAAATTAATTAAAAAAAGTAATATTCTGAAATATTATTACAATTTAAAATAACTGTTTTCTATTTCTGTATTTTTTCTAAAGTAATTTATTCCTGTGATGGCAAAGCTGAATTGTTGCCATTACTGCCATTACTCATGTCAATTTTATTATCATCAAAGTTGAAAACAGTTCTGGTGCTCAATATTTCAGATATATTTGTTTTAGGATTATTTGTTGAATAAAAATTTCAGGATTTATTTCAAATATAACATTATAAATGTCTTTACTGTAACTTAATTTAATGTGTTCTTGCTGAATAAAATAATTTCTATAAAATGAAATCTTACTCATCCCATACTTTTGAAGGTAACCCCAATCTGGGGTTCGTGAACTCCTGGGCGTTTCTAAAGGGGAACTGCAGAGAGTTTGTGAGTTGATAAAAATCTAATAATGAATTAAATAATAATGTAAAATAGTAATTATAAAAAAATGAATAAAAAAAAAAAAAAACAAGAAATATTGAAAAATTTATTTACCTGCATTTCATGTGACCATCAACCATTAACTGACATCAGAGAACCGTCAACATGCGAATGTGTTGTTAAGTTACTGAAAAATCAACTAGATTGAGATATTTGTTGTATTGTTTTGTTGCCATCGTACGTGCATGTCTGAAAGTTTGTGCTCACCATGAACAGATCTCTCGCACCGATATCTATAGCCAGCAAGAAGGCTTTTTCAAACCTCTGGTGTCTGGAAGAGAGAAGTCAGAAGCTTTGCATAGCTATTTCTGAACACTCGACTGACTGCTGATTTTTATTTAATTATTATTTTCAATTGAAGAGGAATCAATCAGATGCAGGAGGTGGTGTGTCTGTATGTAGAGTGTGTTATGTGTGTACCTGAGCAGGTGATGAAAGAATCTGCGGGCATATTTGCTGATGGGGTCTCTGTACTCAAATATGACAGTGTTTGAGAGGGGTCTGCAGGGGGCATAAAACATCCCCAACGATGCTTCCAGCCGACCTGCAATCATACACAACAGGATTAAATATGTACAAGCAGTGCCCCCAAACAGTTTTCATTGCATTAGATACAAAATATCAAACAAAGTGGAATCTGCAAACAAATTATACTAGAGCATTTCCCAAAACAAACTTCAAGGTGGTAACAGTGACTTCCTTTAGTTCAACACATTAGCTAGGAATGTTGATGATGTACCACAAACTTTTACCAACCACAAAGTGTCAAACTACTTTTTACTTTAATTCTGAACCATACATATATGTTTTATAGTGCTCCACGGTCCTATTAGCTATTGCTCTCAGCACCGGAGCACATAATGAGATTTAAATACTGTTATTTTAAGTGTAAAGACTTTTTGATTCCAAGCTGAGTTTACTGTGCACTTTCCCTGACACTAATTAAGTTTAAGTTTAGTCTGTGTTCACAAATCAAAGCTAGCAGGTCTGAAGTCTTTACCTTCAGTTTGCTGGTCCAGTGGTTTTCTCAGCAGGTGATCTGTGATGGAGATGAGTGACCTGTAACACTCTGCTCCCATCATGGCCCAGTCCATATTACCCAGAATTCCTAGTGCTGCATCCACCTCCTCACAGCGCAAACGGTGCTGTACCAGATCACCTGGGCCTAGATGAGCGCCATTGAACACACCTGCATATAGAATAAATACATGTTATTAAGTGGCTGCAAATACTGCTACAAAGTCCAAAAGTTACATTATTTCTAGCCGTCATCAACACATTCAGTTTCTCAATCCCTTTCCTTTACTGTCTAATCAATTTCATGTCCTATTTTTGTTATATTATAAACAAAAAGGCCAAAAATAATATTTTAAATTTTCACAATTACACAGAACTGAGAAGGCAAGAAAGAGTTTGTGGAAGCTCTGGATCGTATAAGGTGGGAGATCTTTAGAGGCGACGCTCTGTAAGATTGTCATTGACATTTGGATCGATTTTCAGTCTGTGCTCTTTCCCTGTAGCACTGTTGAGAGGTGTGTGTGTGTGTGTGTGTGTGTGTGTGTGTGTGTGTGTGTGTGAGAGAGCACAGCAGAACCTGTGTGATGCCGGTGAGCTCCGTGCAGAAGTCTGATAGCACAGGGTGCTCATGCGGCTGCACATACGAGTGAAACTCTGACTCCACCGCTCCGCTCGACACGTTCAGCAGGACCGCCGGGAACTCAACTGTTGAGGGAGCACAACACATGAGGAGACAGACGGAGAGGTGTGTGTGAAACACTAACACGAGAAGACTCTTACTGATCTCCTGGCCCCAGCTGCTCTTCTCTCTCCAGCACGTGGACTCAAAGTCAATGATGATCAGGAACGAGAAGCACTGCCCTGAAACACAGCAGCAGCAGAGTCAGTGATGATCCCCACACACACACACACACACACACACAGATCAGAGACTCTTACTGCAGACAGACGGACGCTGGTGAGCTCCAGACGGGTGACTGCGCCTCCTGATCAGACCCAGCTCTCTGAACACACAGCAGCACACATGTCATTACACATGAACTTGACACACATTACATATGAGACAGAGAAGAGTACATATAACACAATCTACAAATATATAACATCAGAGTGGTGTATATATGGGCCATTCTACAAAATCAGTGCAAACTGCTGTCACACAACCAAAAACACATTTAAAAAGCATTTAAGCATGTAAATCTTAGATGTTTACTAAGACCCTTCTATTATCTAAGTGTGTATTATTAAGCTTAATATGTATAAAATCACCATTCATCAAGTACTTTCAATTGGGAGGTGGCTGTCCCCGAGCACTAACCTCTAAATTTCAACTTATGAAAATGATTTTGTAAAAAAAGTGAAGTTCCAAAAAAAATCATTTTCTTTGTAAATTAGGAAACTTTATGTAAAAAAAAAAAAAAAGTGCCCTTTGTGTTCATGTCACTACTGAAACAGTGTATATTTTAGTCCATTGGCTGAGACTGATTTAACTAAAGCCCTGTGTTTATGATCAGGATATATCCCTCTCAGAGCTACAAGATGCGAGCGGACAGATCCCATCATTCTGATGTAAATGTGTTCAAAAGTCTGAAAAATCTGTGTCTAACTTTGAGGAACATCACTACCGAACACCTTTTTTTCTGCAATTAAGCACACATTTTGTGAGTTTAGTTTAACATTTAGTTTTTATATGTCATCTTTGAGCTAGCTTCATAAGGATCTAAAATTGTCACAACCGAAACATGTCATCATAGCTTCGGTAGTGACAAAAGGGAACACAATCCTCATTCTTAGGGAAATAAACAAAGCTGTAGTACAGTTATGCAGTAAAGCAGTACGGAAACATGGGATGCGTTGTCAAAAATAAAGTCTACTGAATGATCAGCTAAGATGTGTTGATCGTTTTGGTTCAAAATAATGAATCCTTATCAACTTTGTGCCTTTTACAAAGAATAATTAGATTCAAAATACAACAAATCCCATAAATTGCAATATTGTTAAAAATGTAATTGTTGTTGAAAAATGTAAGCTTTTAATAAAATAGCAAATATATATATATTTAAATGTAGATGTAACTAGGTCAATATAACCTTTCTAATTAAATTATTATTATTGTGTTTCAGTAGTGACAAGTTTGGGGAGAGGACAAATATTCCAAAAATTTCTGAAAATACAATAAGAGAATTAACTGCACAATTACTAGAAAGGTGCAGCTTGGATATTATACAATTTGCATACATACTAAATGACATACATTTGCGGAAAAAGACACATTTCTCTGAACCAGGTCTGTAGAATGGCCCATATACATTGTGTTGAGTTGATAAATAACTGTATGTGATTATATACTAAGTTTAGTGTTTCTATAATTCTATAATGTTTGTTGGTGTTTCTTACTTCGCCAGACTCTTTGTTGACATGTTGTCTCCGCTGCTGCAGATCCACTCTCCAGCTAAACACACACATCTGCTAAACGCTCAATATCCAAAAACATCATTATATTACAGAACACACAGCATAATAACACACACCCGCGCGCAGCGACACCGCTTCCGCTGTATGCTGTGTTTCCGGTCTGTTCCCCAGCGGAGCCTGTGATTGGTCGAGAGCGGCAGTAATCGCGCGCAGAGCAGCGGATCGATCAGTCCAGCTAGTCGATGTCAGAGCTGTAGATCAGTGCACACACGTGCCGCTCGCGCTCGGGTTTTTACCTGATTATATCGCTGTATTTACACTAGACTGGCGTCATGAGGTGCGAGATCAGGTGCGGGGCGCTTTAGTGATTCACGGATATGATCATATGTAGATCAGACTGCGTCTCCAGGGAGGATCATCAAGATCAACAGTGGATAGTTAGATCAGATGAAGAGTGAAACTGGATCAGCTGAAGCACAGATGGACTCCTCTTCATCCTCCTCGTGCTGTAAGAGACAGAGACTGGAGATCAGCTCACAGGTGCCCGCATTCACTCTCATTAATACTCCTGTGTTTAAATGTTGTTGTAATGTGTACTTGTTGTATTTTGAAATTGTCTTACTATATGGCTACCTTGGCCAGGTCTCTCTTGTAAAATAGATTTTAAATCTCAGTGAGACTTCCTGGTTAAATAAAGGTAAAGTAAAAAATAAAATTAAATTCACACTCACTCATTCACATGCATTCACTCAGAATCACTCGACTTGATCACACAGAAACTATTTGAACTGAGCTGAATCAGCGATGAACTGACTTTAACTGAAAATTGAGTGTTTACTGTTTGTTCTGCATTATTACACACTATTTCCTATTTAATACTGTAAAGCTGCTTTGACACTATCTGTATATAAATAAAGGTGACTTGACTTGACTTAAATTCACATTCACGCACTCAGACTCATTCAGTCACATGTATTCAGACTCACTCACTCAGACACTGTGCTGCACTTGATGAACTCAGTGTGTTGATTCTGGTTCATTCACTGAGTGTGTGTGTGTGTGTTTCTGTGGATCAGGATATACTGCTGTCGGTGAAGGACGTGTGTGATCTGATCCACTACATCACACTCAGACACTCACACAGCGTGAGGAAGCCCAGGTACACACACACACACACACACACACACACACACTCTCCCACTCTCTGACAGTCAGGTGACAGTGTGTTGTGTGTTCAGCTGGTTCAGTGTGGGTCATGAGCGAGTGTCCCGTGTGAATGTAATGGTTCTGGATGGACTCACACAGAGTCACTTCTACAGATACTTCAGTCTCTTCAGACACCTGAGAAACAAATACAGCACAGTGAGTCACACACACACACACACACACACATCAGTATTATTACACAAAAACTGCTGACTGTAGTTACTGATCAGTGCTGTGTGTCTCAGAGATGGACTCTGGCGCCCTCCTCTGGTGACCTGCTGACCTCTGACCTCCTCAGCGCTGAGGTTGCGGTGTGTGACAGAGCAGCAAAGACGCCTGTGGTGCTACCAGGTGAGTCGTTCATTCCTCGCCGATCCGCTGGCCGCTGATGATCTGTGTCACATGACCCTCTGTGTGTTGCAGCTGCGCTGAGGTGGCATCCCGTGATTCGCCGCTTCGGTCTGAGTACCGCCGGGCTGAGCAGCTTCCTGCTGACCCAACAGGAGATGATCAAACAGAATTATCCTGTGAAGGGTGAGACACACACACATATCTGAGACATACAACACACAAACACACACGTGCTGATGTCATTTTCCCATGATGCCGTGCAGGTGGCTGGCGCTGCGAGGGGTTCGTGTGTACGGTGAGCGACAACCGTGTGACAGACAGCAGCCCTCTGTTTGGCCTGGACTGTGAGATGGTGAGTGGATGCAATGATCTGCGCTGTGATTGGCCGATCTGATCTGTGCTGTGATTGGCCAGCGATGCTCCGACATGTGTCTGTGTTTCAGTGTCTGACGTATGCGGGGTTAGAGCTGACGCGTGTGGCGCTGGTGGACAGCAGTGGATGCTGTGTGCTGGACGAGCTCGTCAAACCACCCAACCCCATCATCGACTACTGCACCAGGTACACACACACTCACTCACTCTCTCACACACACACACACACTCACTCACTCACTCACACACACTCACACACACACACACACACACACGCACACACGCATACATCAATGATTTAAAAAAATATATATTAGAAGTTGAGCAGGTTGTCTACTGGACCTCAGTGCAGCCCGTAACAGTCATAGAAAATATTAGAAATGACCAGCTTATCCTCCTCAATATTTGATAGATGTGATGCTGCTCTGTTTATTGTAAGGATAACAAAAATTTTTTTAGATTTTAGACAAGTTTTAGTTACATTTTTAGGCTGGTCTGCCTCATCTGACTAACATTGCTTGTCAATTTCAAAATAATCAAGATGTCCAATCAAAACAAAGAAGGTTGTATTGTTCACACATGCCAAACATGAATTCAGTGCTTCAGTTTCTGAAAATGTGAGGTAAACATTGAATATTTGACAAGTGTTTTATGAACAGTAAAATCCAGTGATGCAAACACGTGGCATATCATATTATATTTATATCTTTGCAATAACAAGACTATAAGAATGAATTGCTATTTTAGATGTTTACTGGATTTATTGGCATTAGAAGCACAGTTTAAAATGTTCCACAATATGACAAGCACCACACACACTGACAAGAACAGCTTAAATATTCCAGAAGTTTGTTGACATCCTGTCAGAGTAACAGTGGGAGCTTTGTTTCGGGAGACGTCTTGAAGCTCCATGAGAAGAATCAAATGTTCCCACGTCTGTTTGAACTATCACTTTCACAGCGTTCAATGAAAGGGGAAGTGTATGTTTACAAGGAAGCATTCATCTGCATCTATTAGTAGCATGCAGTCTAGTTTGAAGCTGAAGTTCCAATAGACTATTGAGATGATCCAGAGTGCTGTGTTATGATGATTATTCATGTATTGGAGAAAGAAGTAAAATAATAATGAAAAAAAAAATCTTATTGATGTTATGTGATACCAGGCTTATATTCAGAATGACTTATTAACATACTACAGTATGTACTGTATACTTTGCACAGTATACACATTTTCTGTATGCATGTAATACACAGATGTGCTTCCACAATAAGCAGTATATAATACAGCACTTTACATGGTAAAATGTATCCCACAGTGCAATGGTTCTTGATAGTCTGCTCAAATACTAAGAGATTTTTCACAAAACAGAATCATATACTGTACATTTTGTTTTCAGATAACAAAATGACAGCTTTTATTTCCATCACATTAGAGGGATAGTTCACCCAAAAATGAAAATTTTATTATTTACTCACCATCATGCTGTTCCAAAGTTGAAAGACCTTCGTTCAACTTCAGAACACAAATTAAGATATTTTTAATGAAATCCAAGGGCTTTCTGACCCTGGATAGGCAGCAACACAACTGAAACGTTCAAGGCCCAGAAAGTAGTAAGGACATTGTTAAAATGTACTGTTTAAAATGTTTAGTGTGGAATAATGGAGTCTGTTTCATTTGTGAAGTGTAAACTGCACAGTTATTCAATAATAGGTTTTAGTTCAAGTTTTTTTTTAAGTTTAGTTAAGTATTCCACCACTGATTGCCTCATTTTTAAAGGAAGAACACCTTACTTATTGCCACATGTTGTCCATTAGCAAACTCAAAGGAAAGACAACTGTGATCTGATCTTGTGTCCAGGCAACTATACATGTTAACACTCACCTCTGCTTTGCAAAAAGAGATTCGTTTGAATTCCTGCATTCAGTTACTGACACTTCGGATGGCTTTATGTGTGTACCGTGTAGTGAATATGTCTTTGCAGAGTATTGCAGGTGCTGTGCAAACATCTATGTTGATCTTGTGCTTTCTCTAGCCGCACACACCCTCTAAATCGCCCTGTTTATGTGGGTTTGCAGAAGGGCCATGAGCAGTGCCAGGATCATCATTCTTGTTCCTTGAACACACACACACACACACACACACACACACACTAGAGAGCCAACTGTGCAGGTTTTTATGCTTTAACACTCAGAATGAGGCACCAGCGCCACACAAAAGCTAACAGATGTCAGTGCCTGGTTAGATGGTGTTCTTCAACTGCCCTTGGAGGCATGTGGTGTTATGGTACTAGGTGGAGTCAGGGCAGTTTTAAAAGGTCTTTTAACTCAAACTCATTGGACATACAGTGTGGTCCAAATGTCATGTTGAACATCAGGGATTCAAAAATTGAATTTACATTTGGAAAATTATGGCATAAATGATAAATAGATTGAGATTCGGCACTATTTAGGTCACTAATCAAATGAGCAAATTTGTACAAAGGAGTTCACATGATCAGTGTGACCAATGATCAGATGTTCTTGCTTCCATTGAAGAACAAGATGTTGTTTGGACAATCCCATTCTCAAATTATATGGGATAACATGATCATGAATCATGCTTTGTTAGTGTAATTAAAGCAAAAGGTTGGAATACCAAATACTAAGATGATCAGAAATGTAAGTCATATCATTTCAACTTTTCACTGCAGCTGGGATGATAATAATGTAAAATTAGTAGAATACATTAGAAAAATGCAAAAGTCTTTTGGATCCCACTGTCTTATAGACTTTTTGTTATACTGTAGAGTTTACTTGCTCTATTTGAAGATGTGTATATTAGGTAAACAGTGACAAATGTTGAGCAGTCATCACATTCCCAGTGTACTTTGCTTTGAGCAAAGGTGAGCAAGCAAATATCCAGAGTCCTTGTGCAAATTTTGTGTTCCAGACAGCTTGTGTGCCAGATGGACATAAAACAGGTGAGATTTTTCCCACTGCCCAATGCAATGACTTGGAGAACCCAAACAGGGTTTTTTTTCTTTTTTCTTTTGGCTGTGTGTTTTAGTAAAGCAGAGCAGGGAAACCCATGAGAAGATGAAAGAGAAGAGCAATTTGTTGATATAACTGGGAAAGTATTCAATAAATGTTAATGGCTTACATCAACAGATGTGTTTTGTAGCTTAGTATAGTATAGTAGCAGTGAAGATGCTGGTAATGCTCTACAGCAGTCTTAGGCTTACTTATTCCCTCTCTAAATCATGTAGATCTACTATAATATGCTGCTCATTACTCCAGTCAATGTTTGCCATCAATAGTTGACACTTCTGAAACCTCAGATGATGAAACTAAATAATGCATGAAGCTTTCTGCGACTGTGCATAGCTCATGAAAAATTTAAAGGGATAGATAGTTCACCCAAAAATTAAAGTTCTGTCATCATTTACTCACCCTCGTCATTTTTTTTTTTTTTTTTGAAAGAAATTAATACTTTTATTTAAAAGCAAGGATATATTAAATTAATGGAAAGGTGATAGTAAAGACTTAGGCCTACACTGTTACAAAAAAAAAAATGTTTTAAATAAATGCTGTTCTTTTTAACTTTTTATTAATCAAAGAATCTTGAAAATAGTATCACAGTTTATAAAAACATATTAAGCAGCACAACTGTTTCCAAACATGAATAATAAAGCAGTGTATTAAAATGATTTCTGAAGGATCATTGAAGAATAGAGTAATGGCTGATGAAAATTCAGCTTTGCATCACAAGAATAAATCATATTTTAAAGTATATTAAAATAGAAAGCTTTTATTTTAAATTGTAATAATATTTCACAGTATTACCATTTTACTGTATTTTTGATCAAAGAAATGCAGCCATGAAAAGTGTAAGAGACTTGTGTTGTGTGTGTGTGTGTGTGTGTGTGTTGAAAAGTCAATACATTCCCATTGCTCTAGAAAGAAAAATGAAAACACACACACACTGTTTCTAAGTTCTACAAACACACACGTCAGAATGAGCTGTCTGGAGGGCTGGGCACTTTGTAATGAGTGTGTGTTTGTATGTAGGATGAATAGCGCATCAGGAAGGCTGTGAAATATCCAACATGTATAATCTGCTTTGGGCTGGGTAGCTAACTAAATATCCTAATAACAAGTACCACTAATGGGATGGATTTTCAATATTAGCGATTATAGTATTACAAAATGATTATGTAGTCATGAGTGAATATTTGGATTTCTAACACCTCATAGCTCTAGAGTGGGAGTGTCCCGTGTAGAAACAACAATTGCGGTCAGTTGAAAAAAGGGTGTTTTCTGTAATGTGGCACTTAGAATTACATCATATAAGGCGTGAGTCTTTCATCTTACAAATAAGAACATAACAAAACAGTTTTGCAAGTGCGCTGTGTTACGTTGTGCGATACAGTGGTTTAATAAAGTGACTACAGAAAGGCTTGCTGGAGGTGCATAGGGGCACGTTGTCTTGACTGCACTATTTTAGGCCGCATGGCAGTAACCTTAAGCTAGACCGGCATGTTTGGCAGTATAAATATCCAGGTTCACACCGGCGCTCTGGCTCTGTTTACAATAAGCTTGTGACAGCCCTGTGTGAAGAGACGGATCCTGCCGATTGGATATTGATTCAACCCACGCTGTCCTTCGAAAAGTTGATGGACACCTCTACTGTTGACTCACCAAAGTTATATGGTTGGTTTGACAGTTGTTTCTGAGGTTTCTGCTAATGGATTGTGGATTTTCAACCTGAATTTTTTCATGGAAATAACTTTTTTTCTTCTGTCAGCACTGAAAAGCCATTTTGAACGGTGGCCTAGTAGTGCACAACACAACGAAATCTCCAAAACACAACAAAATCATCACAACACAACGCATAGGACTAATTTCGTTGTGTTGCGACTTGTTTCCGTTGTGTTGTGGCTTATTTCCGGTGTGTTGCAACTTGTTTCCGTTGCGTTGCAGATTGTTTCCGTTGTGTTACAGCTTGTTTCTTTGTGTTGTGGCTTGTTTCCATTTTGTTGTGCTAATTTCATTGTGATTAACTAATTTTGTTGTGTTGCAGCTTGTTTCTGTTGTGTTGTGCTAATTTCACTGTGTTTAATGTTGTGTTGTAGCTTGTTTCTTTGTGTTGCGGCTTGTTTCCGTTGTGCTGTGGTGATTTTATTATGTTGTGCACTACTGGGCCACCATAATTTTGGCACTAACAATCAGAGCAAAACAATTAGTGCAAAGCAAAAGCATTTTGATGCTTTTCTCTTGTGCATCCAGTAACTTATTCCTTTTATTTTCCTTTCTTTTTTTTCCTCTCTTACCTTTACCCTCCGTCCTCCCCTCCCCCTTCAGTATCCTCATTTGGACTTGCTATGGACCAGCAGCACGATTTATTGAGTTCCTCGCCCAATAGCCACACAGCTCACTACAACTCTGGCGATACCATGGCAACCTCCCTTTCTGGAATGACCATCAACGATCATCACCATGGCAACCAGTTCCATAAGGCGAATGGAATCGCGGTGGGGCTCGTGAGACCAGGGGACTGTCCGATGAAAGGTGAGCTCGTTTCTCTGGGAAAACAGGTTGGATGAGTCACAGACATTCAAAATAAATACACACACATACTGATTAGCTGATTAGTCAGAACTATTAAACAAGCTCTGCAGTGTGAACAGGGTGTGTGTGTATCATGACAGCATTCACATGTAGTTGAAGGACATACTGGTATGGAATAACTTAAAGGGATAGTTCACCCGAAAATGAAAATTTTGTCATCATTTACTCAACCTCATGTTGTTCCAAACCTGTATGAGTTTCTTTATGTTGAACAAAAATGAAGGTATTTTGAAGAGTGCTGGTAATCAAAGAGTTGATGGTCTTTCTACTATTTCTACTATGGAAGTCAATGGGGACCATTAACTGTTTGGTTCTTCAAAATTCTTCAGATTATCTTCTTCTGTGTTTGACGTAAGAAAGAAACCCACACAGGTTTGGAAGAACATAATGGTGAGTAAATGATGACAAAACTTTCATTTTTGTGTGAACCGTCCCTTTAAATAAATTATAATAAAGGGCCACCACTCAATTATGCTTAAATTTGTTGGAACAACTCACAAAATTGTTGAAGTTGATTACTTATAATGTTTATGGTGTTAGTTTATCCTACAGTTCATTGTAGTTGTACAATGTGGTTTGTTGGTTGAGGTGGCTAATTCGTACAAATTTGCACAACCTCACTCGAGCGTACGATTTTGTATGATTTCTGTGACGGTTAAGTTTAGGGGCAGAGTTAGGTGTATGAATTTACCACCTCGTAAAATACGTATGTTTTTTCATAAATCATATGAATTCGTATGAGTGAGGTTGTACGAATTCTTACGAATTAGCGACCTTGTCAAAAATGTACGAATTGCTGTGAGATCGGGCTGAAAGTTGTCATAACTCAAAAAGATTGGTGCATTATTTTTCAGTGTTGTTGAGCCAAAATATGTGTTCTTAGAGTGTATAAAAGATCCACAGCCAATAAGGATGAAATATTCTTAAATAATATCTATTTACATGTAGTGTACACTATTAAATATTACAAGGGCAATGTTATGACAGGCAAAATCAGATATATCTTGGCTGCCAGGGGACGATATTATTAGACAATCCTGTTCTGTATAATACACCAGAGAAAGATATGCACATGTGCCTACTAAATAATGAGATTAATGACTTCATTAGCACATGAATTCACCGTGACACGGCATACACGCAGATGTGTTATCCCTCAGAGCATCAATTAGCATGACCGCTAACGTG
>JAUZSZ010000114.1:4337016-4347594 GCA_034780575.1 Labeobarbus marequensis | reverse complement strand
TCATATTTACGGTTCTCTGGCAGGAAGGGGCGGAGTCTCCCAGCTCCACAGGACCCTGCAGAGAGCATGCAAAAACCCCCCCCAAAAAACCACCTTTATACACAGCCAAATTCCATTAAACTAATTCCCAATTTCAAACATTACTGAACCTGGGTGCTGTTTTTGTCTTATAACACAAACACAGCAGATATCAAGTGTCTGCTAACCTTGCTGGAGCGGAGCTTGCGGTAGATGTCGACCTGCTGTCGGATGCGGTACTCCAGGTCTGATATCTGAGCCTGCAGCCATGTCCAGTGACTGATGATTGTGGCTCTTTCCCTGGCAAACCGCCCTTCTGCTCTCCTCCATCTGAGAAAGAAAAGTGAACAATCTGGTTAAACACATTTTAAACAAGTTCAGTTGTTTAGCTAACTAGGGGAGTCATTAGAGGGTTAGCTCTGTCGAGTTAAAACTGGCTGTGACGACAGTTTAAAACAAACAGGAAACCCTTAGGATTGTTCTCTCTAACTTTTCCAGCCCTGATGGTCGAGATTACAGAAGAAATCAGTAATTTTGTTTGTAATAACGATGTTTAACACATAGAGGGCACTGTTAAACACATTCCGTACAGAAACCCAACTTGACTTGTCACATACAGACTCCAAAATATGAATCATCTCTCTCTTTTTTTTTTTTTAAAAATACAGTCAGTAGTTTTTCTTCACAGTCCCACAAAATGACACTTGTCAGCATAAATTCAAACAACTTCCTTTGCAATCTAGAGATGACAGGAAAGGGAAATATATCTAGGGGTGGGATACGAATATGAAAAATTTTATTTAATAATAACAGTCTGACACTATTTGTTTTCGCTGGAAATAAGGTTGCTACAATGCCAAAATCTTAGATGACATTCAAATTTCACAATTACACATTCCACATAATACTAGCCTAACATAAGCTTTAAAAAACGCCAAAAATAAAATAAGAAAAAAACTAAATTACAAGTAACAGAACAGACATAAATGCTACAGAAACTGAATATAGTATTTTTATTAAAACTACAAGTTATTCAGCAATAAGTGATTTTATCTTTTAACATTAGTGACACAGCAGGTAGCCTATATTAGGCTGCAGTCATTTTGACATTACTTTGTGAGTTTTTCATGGTTTAAGCGCAACAAATATCAAAAAAGAACTCAATTCAATCCTTACACTGTGTGAAAGCCTGTCTGTCAGAACCAAACTGAATTCTTTTTCAAATTTCCTAAAGGTAATAAAAAACAAACCTTCCAAAGTTTACACTGGTTTATTTTATCTACAAGAATATTTGATTTTAAGGTTTTAAGAGGGCTGAAACTGGTTGTTCATACTGGTCTCTCAGGGTTTCATAATAAACAGACTCCTGTAGTGTGAGCTGTACACCCTACACAAAAGCACACCACCATCTCATGGCAAAGTCCCTCTCAGCACATTCCCACAGCGTCGTGCCTCAGAGAGCACGCCCTCAAACGCAGCCGCTCACATTTGTCCACGTGGAAACCGGCAACTCGCTGTGACAAGATAAATGGGGGGAAACTGACATGTGCACCACTGAGCCCTATGAACCACCATTACACATGGGATATTCAATATGATTACACCGCTCACTGGAATGCTCTCTTCTGACTGGTCAATCTGAGGTTTTATTTAGTTGAACTTGAAGTCCAAAAATAACTAAAAGTAAATAATTTAAATTGAATAAATCTATGTAGACAAAAAAAAAAATCTAATAAAAATGACAACTTTAAAGTGAAAACAGAAAAATAATCATCTAATTCAAAATATTAACAAAATCTACAATAATACATCAAGGATATTAAAATATATCCGTATAACGACTGTATAACAGACCTTGTTGCTCCTAGTCTCTTCTATCATGCTGTTGTCTCTTTCTTCACACAAAATGCATTTGTTTTAACTCAAATCAGCAGCTATTTAGTTAATTATTCAACAAATGATAATGATAATGGTTGATTAACTGTATATTACCACTTCCATGTAGTACAATTTCAAGAGCCAGGCCTACAGAGTCCTTCTCCAAATAAAGTAACCGAATTATTCACGTTAGTTTACTGAAGCAAATTTTAGCTTCATTCACTCTAGACTTTAAGCATGGAAAATTTGCAAGAACATTGTAAAGGTTGTGATATGACACCACACTATGCAGTGTCTTTTTAAAAACATAAATAAATCAGATAAATAGAGACTGACTGATATATCGGCTTACCGATAATTTTCCTGATATTTAAGCATTTTGACATAATCGGATATCGGATTTGTAATATCGGATTCACCGATAAATGCTGCTATCTCGTGGGTGTTTTGAGAATTAAGTGCAGGATCGCCATTGCAGCACATACGTTTGAGATGAGACAACAATGACGGCGTGCACAGGTAAAGTACACTTACTTGCTTTGCTGTGGTTAAACTTTTTTTTAACTGATATGTAGGCTAGTTTATGCAGCTTGGCTCCAAGAAATAGACAAACTCATATAGGCTAAGAAAATCCGTCAAGTCCTGTCCCAATAAAGACGTAACTTTGCATGAATTCAATAATACAGCCATGAATGAGCGCATGTTGGAAATAAAAGCACTGAATTTAATTTTCTCTCTGTTATCTATATGCTCATCATTAGTCTCATGAAGCCGCTGTCATATTGCTGTTCACTCACCAAGTTGATGCTCAGGAAATGCTCCAGCACAGCCACCGCACAACTTTTAACAAGATTCACTTGTTTAAAACACCCTAAATTATAATAGCATTTACTATAACACCATTATTTCGCTAATAAACATCTAGATAAATACAGCTCTATGGAAATTATTTATTATCTCCACCAGCGATCGCAGTTTGAGTATAGTTGTGTAAATGCATAAATAAACAGCGCTTTGTCAGCAAGCATTTCATAATCTACAATTACAAAAACATTATTAATAATTCTGATATAACATTCCAGTTGAGAAATGCAATAAAATACAACATTTTGTTTTATTCCAATATTCCAGAGAATATTATTCAGTTAATTAAAATTATCCAGCGAATTATTCTTCACTCTTTAACCCATTAAACTGCTTATAATCCTACTAAAATTGTAGTTTAAAATGAAGCATTGCATTTCTGCAAAGTTGGGTATGACTCCCCTGTACTTTATTTTCTCCATTTGAAAACATTAGACATTCTACATTTATTTTGCTTATTGTTAATATTAGTGTTGCTGCTGATGCTTTTTATAAATAAAATATTTTTATTGTTGTTTTGTTTTGTATAAAAGGAGGGAGTGATTGTTATAAATAAAATGGTTTGTTCAGTTCAGTGGTGTTGTAACTATTGTGTCAAAAACAGAAGTACAACAGTAAATAAATATCGGTTCTGCATATTGGCATTGGGCACATAAACATGCAAATAACTGGTATGGGTTATTAAAAAAACCAGTATCGGTTGATCACTACACGTAAATAATAATAAATCCAAAATATAAACATATACAATATATGCTACATATGAATGGAAGTCCATGAAATGCAAAGTGTAGTGTGACCATCGACAGACATCGACATTTACATTTCTGGACGAACTATCCCTTTAATTGCTGTCATGCGTCCATCTACTCTTCCATACTTGTGTGTTTGGACAACGGGGAGATTGACAACAAAGGAGTCATCCTCCCTCACTGTGTCTGCTGTGAAGTGAATCATCTCGTAATTGTGTTTCATAAATCACATTGGGTTGATGGAGGGAGTACAAAGACAGAGTCGTTTAGCATAAATGTTCTGCTGCCTTTGTTCTTGGGTTTCAGACTGTGAGACGGAGGGACTGGATGAACCGAAAACACAAAAATACCAGCCGACTGACACGCTGGCTTAGCAAACTGTTTTATATGGAGCCCTGCCTGTTAGTTTTTACTCATATAGATCAAGGGTTACACTGTATTTTAGGTTAAAGAGAAAATGAAAGCAATTATAATAGGGAGGAATGAACTTCTACGATATGATAGTGTGTGTTGTAAGTGATCTTGCTGCCTACTGCCTGCATAAGCAGTTGCCTTTCAAGGCGGCATGCTAACTGAAATAAAACCTGAATAAATGACAGACTGTGTATGGGAGACTTGACTTGCAAGTGATTCCAATATTAGCACTAGCAAATAACTAGATGCTGGAACAGAGCTGCAAGCAGGGCTGCACAATTAATCAAATTATAACCAAACTTGTGCACCACTGTGTTCATTTGCACGTGAGCAGCTCATTATCCACTGGCGTTTGCAGTGTTTCAGAGCGGCTCAGCTCACAGTAAATGCTCTACACAAACTCTGCATCTGCTCTGATTTTGGGTCGCTTTAACGCACATTTGGACCAACTATTTTCCCAATTTTTATCAAAATTAAAGTTTCATGGTTTAATGTTTGAAATAAAAAATTAAGGCATAAATATTTTTAATTGTAATAGTTAATATAAATAAATATATTTTTAAATTTCAATTAAATATTACAAAAGTTATCATTCTTATTTTGCTTTTATTTAGTCATTTTATATTTAATAGTAATAATAATCAGTATTATTAGGTTATTATTTTATTGAATTTTAATGGTAATATTTTTTATTACTTTACAATAAATTTTAAATTCAAATTTTTAATCAGAAAAATCACTTTTTTGATGTTCTTTGTATTTTTCTGTAAGTGTATGTTCGTAGCGCAGGGTGGAAATATACGAATCAGAAAGAATGCACGCAAATTGAATTCATATTTTCTATGGGGGTCGAAAGCACAGCTGTAATTCTTGAGTCATTACGTGAAAGCGCAACGAGAGCAAGAATGGAACAGATGGATGGAGAGAAAGAGAGAGGGGATAAATGGAGATGTATGTGAGGTGGTTAGGCTTGGCAGAGAAATGCAGAGGAATTATGGGGGAAAGATGGTGAAAAGGGGTGGAGGAATGCAAGGCGAAAAGAAAGAGAACGCCTGAGAAACTGAGAGGAAAAGGTTACGTAACATGAGTGGGCTCGGCTCAGACAGTGAGAATGGGAGGAGGAAGAACATAAGAGGACAATGGTGAAGAAAGATTCCAGAATGAAAGAAGAGAGACAGACGTGACAGAGGAGACAAGAGAACAGAAAAAAAAGACTTAAAAAATACCCAAATACATCACAGCACAAATACCCAAATACATCAGCTTCTGTCAAAGGCCAACGGCAGATTTGGGGATATTATGAATGAGTGAATTAGTTTTATACATGTAACCACAATACCAATGAGAAATATGGCTCATACAAATGAGAAATATCGCTCATATTTCTCAAACACAAATAAATACACTGATACTTGTCTTTATCAGATCAAAATGGCACTTCCTGCTTAGCCTGTCAATTTCTCACATACATGTGTGAATCTCATGTCAAGAATATGTTGGAGTAACTTTTCTCAACAGTTTAAACTCTCTTTATCATAAATGTGATGTATACATTACAGTATTTCTGGTAGAAAATGTAATTCTAAACCTCTATGCCATTCTTTCTTCTGTGGAACATGGAAAAAAAACATATTTTGAAGAACGCTGGCAACCAGACAGCTTTGGTGACCACTGACTTCCATTGTATGGAAAAAAAACACTGACACATTTCTCATAATATCATCTTATGTTTCCCAGAAGAAAGAAAGTCATAAAGGTTTAAATACGTGTGGGTGACTAAATGATGAGAGAACTTTCATTTTTGCGTGAATTACCCGTTTATATCTTAATGACGCTTAAAGTCTTATTGTGCTTTACACAAAACATAACTTCTTTCTTTGTGATTTTGAACTGAATCGTGACCCTGGACCTTTTTTTTTTTTTTTTAGATTTACCCGCACTATTATATTCACCAGCCAATAACCGTAGCACAATCTAGCAATATACTCTTAAAAGGAAAATAAACAAGTTTTGTTTTCAATTTTTGGCGACTTTGAGTAAAGACCATTAAAACCCCCATCTCTGTAAAGCACTCCAGCAGTCACTCCAGCTCTCGGTGGATTAAAGCGGTCTTTAATTGCACTAAAAGTAAATCTTCCATTTGCATAGCAGCTGTGTTCCATTAAAAGCTTCCAATAATGATTGTGGGTGTTTGGGATCAATGTCCTGGGATGCACAAAGTTTAAATTCATCTTGATTTAACTGCAGTCAGAGGTCAACAAGCAGCAGTTCCTCATGCTCTAATTTCCCAACCATCACAGCGTGATGTCATAAACATGTGCAGAGAAAGATTAGTCAGAGAGGGCTGCAAAGGATGAAACAGGGCTGAAGAATCATTTATTTAGAGCAGGATCATTATCAGCATTCAGAACGGATTCAAGCATGTCATAGTGGCGTTTAGAGAAATTGGAGCATGTTTCAGTGAGCTCAAACTTGACATCCAAAATCTACATTCACGGATGCCTGATCATTTAGGTCAAAGGTGCAAAGCCAAGTCGGCAAGCGGCTAAATGGCTCCTTTTAAAACAGCTTGCGTTAATAAATCAACCTAAAATCTTTCCAGAAAATACAATAAAAAATAAGCAAAGCAACTGGATTTTAGCACCTGAATATTTGAATATAAAATGCATGGTTTACCAACACAAGGGGTCTGAAATGCATGTGCTTCTTTCAGGCAGAGGTCACAATGCTTATTCTCTGCTCTGTATACGCACAAAAAAAAAAAAAAAAACAGGAAGTAGGAACAAATATTTCACATAAACGTGAAACTGCTTAAAAAAAACAGCCTGTTTTTTATCCATCACCCGTGGTTTACTTTGATTTTAATATTAACCAAAACACCAGGGTTCTCGGTTTCACCCTCTCTATTTTCACCTACAATGAATCAGACTCTCCCTCGGGGGCCAAACAGGAAGTGTAACCTCGCTGAAGTATTCAAATAAGACCACAGCCGAGGAGGACAGCTGAAAATGACTTTAGACTAGACTGCGTTATGACAACAAGATCCATGAACAAGGTCGGACTGGAAATTAACAGTGACTCTCTACAAGGTTCAGGGCATGAACACACAGGCCTACAGTCACAAACATCCCACACAATCCCTTGGGGCTCCTGTGAACAGCCCACATAACATGCCTGCTTCACCATGGTAATGCTGTGCATTGGGTAAATGGGACTAAATCAAAAAGTGCGTCTCAATTCACATCAATTCACATTCATTTGGAGTGTGCGCTGAGTAGTGCACTCGCATTGAAAATTCCAAATAGAAAAAATGTACTTCAGATATCTGGATGATGCACTTTGTTAACCAAAAACACTTTGTGCACTCAACTGTTGCGGCTTTCTTGCGGCTAGATGACAAAATAGCCTTATAAAATTCACACACTGTACGTTGTATACACTCTCAAAAAGGGGTTTTTTGCACAGTTGCCATAGAATAACCATTTAGGGATCCCCAAAAAATCTTGCAGTGAGCAGTTCTTAAAAGAACCATTTTTTCTTAGCGTGAAGAACATTTTAATAAAGAACCTTCTTTCACCATAAGAACCTTTTGTGGAATGGAAAGATTCCATGGATGTTAAAGGATCTTCATTGAACCACAGATGCCATTAAAGAAACTTTATTTTTAAGAGTGTAGTGTATAGTACATCAAGGGACATGACTAAAGGCTCCGCTCCAAAGGCAATCCCAGAAAGAAAGATAACGTGGGTTCAGTGAAAAATCCAAGATGATGTACAGTGGAGGAAGAACCTACATTACAAATCCAATTTATTACTGACCTAAAACAATTAATAAAATGGTTCATTCTAAATAAAAAATCTAGCATTTTACCTACAATAATTGCATTTAATATGTATTTATGACCGCAACATTAGCAACATATTAACACCAAACACTACCAAAATCAATTGTCAACAGTCTCCCACGCAATTCATATGAAACTATTTATTTTAAGCCTAAACTGTTTCAAATCAGTTACTTATGAGGTTCCATCTGAGTTGTAGAGGAGTTTTTTGCACTCTCCTATAAAGCACTACACATGCATCTTGTGTGTGACAGAGTGTTCTAAAAATGCTGTGCTCAATTTAAAAACAAAATGAAACTTTTAAAAAACATTTTGCACATGACACAGCCTCCTAAAAACACAGCGCACAATTTAATAGTTCAACATTCCGTAAGCAGTTCAAAATTAATTCAATATTCACACATTCGAGTGTAACAGATTATCATGAAATAAAATATGTAGGGTGGGACTCGGATATTGATTGGATTTTGAGGTGTGTGCGCAAAAGTTAAGGCAGATAAATATTAGCTTGTTGGACAGGGTTTGAGGGGACTAAATGATTCGAAAAAGCCTACATACATCACCAGAGAGAAGTCTAGCATTTTTATTGGAAGACCAGTGCACATTTTGATTAAACAACTGTTCACAACAACATCTATAACATGCACTTCATTTCATGCCTTTAAACTAGGGCTGCAGCTAACGATTATCTTTATTGTCGTCTAATCTATCGATTATTTTTCAATTAATCTATTTATTATTTTCTTATCAGCTGATGAATTTAGTTAAATTCGCGCCCACAGCACTGGCAGCTAATATGGATATCATATGATGAACGCAAATCATTTCTCCTTCTCCATCTCTGTGGGTGAATTAAACCTGTCATGATTATATAGGCAACTCGATGTCCCGTGCTGTTCTGTTCATTCAGTGCAGCTTTGAATGCGGTTGTGAATCCTGACAATGTAAAGGCGTCAGTTCGGCTATATATATATGCGGTTCTTACTGTCGTGTAATAATAAAATGCTCTATGAACGCAACTCTATGAAATGATGTTGCCATACTAGTCTTTACCTTCTGCTCTAGAGTCTTGTTTTGTGTTAAACACGGCAGAAAACAGTCTTAAGTAGGGATAACTGCAGGCTCGCGCAATGGGCGTGGCTAAAGGTGCGACTCGTCGACGCATTCCATGCTAATCGACGTATTTTCATAATCGACGTAATCGATGATGTCGACGAATCGCTGCAGCCCTAAAGGTTACTGTTGAGTCAACGAGTCTCAGGGTACAATAATGCTCTCTCATACAGACAATGCCATATCTCAGTTCCCTGATGATTTAAGATGTCATTTTTCCAACGTCAGTTGTGGCTGGAAAAGAATGCCAGGAATGTTCCCAACTTTCTTTTCTCTGGGCTACAGTGGAGTGGAGTGAAGTCTCTGCATGTTATGAACATAACCTGCACTCTACAGCGAATCTAATCAAAATGACATCTGGTAATGGAGGCAAGTCAACAGCGGCATCTGTAAAATCACAAATACAATTTTGAGAGGCAGGTGATGTATTGCAGGACAGCTGTAGTGCATCAATGCATTAGATGCTGTCATGTTTACAAGCTACTTCTTATAATATCAACATAACCAGGCTCGGATGACAAGCATAGACAGGGAATACTACTGCTGTCAATATTAATAATTCAAACCCTCCACGTGCAACAAGGAACGTATTCTCTACATGTAGTTTTCTACAACAACACCTACACACTTATGGAGCATTTTAAATGTACTGTATTCAAACATATTCAAACGAGCACTAACAGAAACTTCCACAAAACAGCTTATTCACACACTGATCTCTCTTTCTCTATTTATAATTTTTTTTTATAATTTTAATTTTATGCATATAAAATTGTATATATAAAATATTTATAATCATATATATATATATATATATATAATTTTATGCATATAAAATTGTATATATAAAATATTTATAATCATATATATATATATATAAACTTCTTATAAAGTTATACATATTTTTTGTATATAATAATATCTTAAATATTTTGCATTTCATTCCAGGTCCAAATAATAACTTGCAATGCCAGAAAAATGGGTATAGCATTAAATTTCTGTGTGATATAAAAAATATGGTTATTTTGTCAGCAATGTAAGACTTTATGTTTTATTATATGTTTATGTATTGTAATGATAATAATTCAATAAATGTATCTTAATATCAGTTTGAAACCATCCTGTAGTCTTAATTTATTCATTGACATTAATGTTTGTCAACACTTATTTTTCAATACAATAGTAAATAACTGAAACATTATTTTTGTATCTGATGATGCTGGTCCTTAGTGAGTCATTGGTAAAAAATAAAAAATTAAATTGAGGCAGAATATTTAGAATAATTCAAAATAAAATAATTACATCAGTTTTTTTATCCTGTTTGTCTTGTTAGTACATATTTTTAACATCATCGTCTACTGAAAGCTCTAAAGAAAAAGGCCTAAACCGGTTTCACTGGTACTAACTAACTGTATCAGTGAGGTCTGAATGACAAACAACACAACAATGTTCGAGTACATCGGATTTCAAAACAGACAAATAAGAGTGTTCCGTTAATCTTTGGGTAAATACAGCACCGTTACGCTGGCCAACACCTATACAAGTGTATTTTGTGCTGATGAATAGCAATCATAGTTTGATTTAGGTGAATGAATGGTGTCCCAAAGTCTGACACACCACTGCTCTCACAGAAAGAGAGACAACTGACTGAACAGTTGCTATTTGACAGGTGACAAGATCATCAAACCTACATGC
>JAUZSZ010000114.1:4324340-4336916 GCA_034780575.1 Labeobarbus marequensis | reverse complement strand
TTTAGCCTTTGAATTAAGATTATTTTTCTTACCCCATTGGCAGATATTTTTGCTTGTTTCAAGCAAAAACTAACAAAATTGATTACTTTTTTAGAAAACAAGTCTTAATATCTTAGATCATTTTACTTGTCAAGTAACTGCATCTTGATTCAAGAATGTTTAGATATTTATAGTAGAAAACAAAGTAAGAAACGCATTTTTGCAGTGTTCCTTTGTGCATCACTGCCATCTTTCTATGAATAAAACAAGGGCATGGATGCACATGAATTAATAGAAATCTACTTGCTCAAAATTTGTCTTTTTATGGTAGTACCTCTAATATCAAGGCCTGATGTCTAATGCACATGCTCCGTGATGAAATGGGCTAATGGCATACAATTTACCAAGTTCAAGGGTTTATAAAAAAGACCGGTACTGTAAAAAAAAAAAAAAGTGTTTAAAATGTGACTTTCATGAATTTCAAGGTCTTAGGTCTCTTTAACGCATATTCTGTGGAGGCCAAGAAACCACACCACTAAATGGGCAGATGGCACAATATGTGGCTCAGCGTGCATTGCCCTATATGATAAGTTAAATGATTTTTTTTTGAGTGCACATTTTATTTTTGCAAAAGTCCTTGAGGCTATGTAATATGATGCTAAGAATATTGTGAGAAGAAAACCAAAATGCTTATAACCTGCATTTTGCACAATGAAAAAGTGCACCTTGAATTCATTCAGTCATATTTTGACTGTCTTGTACAGTAAATTTATTTTCATTAATTCTTAATTTTCTATTATGAAAAAAATAAATAGGGGCAAACAATTTCATACTCCAATTTCATACTTTTCCAAACCCCGTAGAAACCCTGCTATATTCACTATATAACAATTGCTTAAAGGGATCGTTTACAAAAAAAAAAAAACACTTCCAAACACTGGTAGCAAACAGCTGACGGTAGCCATTAACTTCCATAGTATTTTTTTCCCCCCAGACTATGATACTCAATGGGTTCCACCAACTGTTTGTTTACCAACAATCTTCTTTTGTGTTCAACAGATGAAAGGAACTCGTACAGGTTTGAGGGTAAGTAAGTGATCACAGAATTTACAATTCTGGATGAACTATCCCTTTAACTGTTGTCATTCGTCCATCTACTCTTCCACACATGTGCGTTTGGACGAAGGGGTAAACGACAACAAAGGAGTCGCCCTCACTCACTGTGCCTGCTGTGAAGTGAATCATCTTGTAATTGTGTTTCATAAATCAATTGGGCTAATGGAGGGAGTACAAAGACAGTCGTTTAGCATAAATGTTCGGCTGCCTTTGTTCTTGGATTTCAGACTGTGAGACGGAGGGGCTGGATGAACCAAAAACACAGATAAATACCAGCTGACTGACACCCTGGCTTAGCAAACTGTTTTATATGGAGCCCTGCCTGTTATTCTTCACTCAAATAGATCTAGGGTTACACTTTATTTTAGGTTAAGGAGAAAATGAAAGCAATTATAACAGGGAGAGATGAACTTCTACAATATGATAGTGTGTCTAGTAGTTGCTATCTACTGCCTGCATAAGAAGTTGCCTTTCAAGGCAGCATGCTACCTGAAATAAAAGCCGAATAAATGACAAACTGTGCATGGGAGACTTGACTAACAACAAGTGATTCCAATATTAGCACCAGCAAATAAATAGATTCTGGAATAGAGCTGCAAGTAAGGCTGCACAATTAATCAAATTATAACTGAAATTGTGCAGCACTGTGTTCATTTACACGTTAGCAGCTCATTATCCACTGGTATTTGCAGCGTTTCAGAGCGGCTCAGTTCACAGTAACTGCTCCACACAAACTCTGCATCTCCTCTGAATTTGGGTCGCTTTAACGTACATTTAGACCAAGTATTTTCCCAAATTATTTTCAACAAAATAAAAGTTTCATGGTTCAGCGTTTGGGACAAAATTAAACCATAAATATTTGTAATTGTAATAGTTAATATAAATAAATATTTTTTTTAACTTTACAATTAAATGTTACAATAGTAGTCCTTCTTATTTTGCTTTTATTTAACAATTTGTATATTTAATAGTAATAATAATCAGTATTATTATGTAGTTATTTTATTGAATTTTAATTTTACTATTATCAATTTTATTATTACTTTACAATACATTTTAAATCACTTTTTTTTTAATAGGGAAAAATCACTTTTCTTGTATTTACACTCTTTGTAATTTTCTGTATTTGGGGACTTTTTTTTTCTCCAAATACAGACCAAGCTGTAAGTGTACATTCGTAGCGCGAGGGGGAAATATATGAATCAGAAAGAATCCACACAAATTGGATGCATATTTTCTATGGGAGGGTTGAAATCACAGCTGTAATTCTTGAGTCATGATGTGAAAGCGCAAGGAAAGGAGAGAGCAAGAATTGAACAGATGGATGGAGAGAAAGAGAGAGGGGATAAACAGAGAAGTATGTGAGGTGGTTAGGCTTGGCAGAGAAATGCAGAGGAATTATGGGGGAAAGACGGTGAAAAAGGGGTGGAGGAATGCAAGGCGAAAAGAAAGAGAACGTCTGAGAGATTGAGAGAGGAAAAGGTTACGTAACACGAGTAGGCTCAGCTCAGACAGCGAGAATGGGAGGAGGAAGAACATAAGAGGACAATGGCGAAGAAAGACTCCAGAATGAAAGAGAGACAGACATGACAGAGGAGACAAAAGAACAGGGAAAAAGGAAAATCCTGAAAACATAAGTGTTTATTATGGTTTCCAAACATCTAGGGGCACACACAGGCAACCCAAATACATCAGCTTTTGTCAAAGGCCAACAGCAGATTTGGAGATATTATGAATGACTGTTTTTTTATATGTAAACAAAAACAATGAAGGCACAGTTTATGGATGAAGGACTGAATCTGGCTCGTTTTTCTCAAACACAAACACAAACAAATACACTGATGCTTGTCTTTATCAGATCAAAAAAAGGCACTTCCTGATTAGCTTGTCGTTTTCTCACATGCATGTGTGAATCTCAAGTCAAGAATATGTTAGGGTAATTTTGTTTTTTTACAACAGCTGAAACTCTCTTTATCATAAATGAAATGTAAGTATTACAGTATTTCTGGTAGAAAATGTCACTTCTTACTTCTGTGGAACACAGAAAATATATATAAATATATATATAAAAGCACTCCAGCAGTCACTCCAGCTCTCGGTGGATTAAAGTGGTCTTTAATTGCAGTAAAAGTAAATCTTCCATTTGCATAGCAGCTGTGTTCCATTAAAAGCTTCCAATAATGAGCGTGGGTGTTTGGGATCAATGTCCTGGGATGCACAAAGTTTAAATTCATCTTGATTTAACTGCAGTCAGAGGTCAACAAGCAGCAGTTCCTCATGCTCTAATTTCCCAGCCATCACAGCGTGATGTCATAAACATGTGCTGAGAAAGATTAATCAGAGAGCGCTGCGAAGGACGAAACGGGGCTGAAAAATTGCTTATTTAAAGCAGGATCATCATCAGTGTTCAGCCAGCAAACACAAACCCTGAATGGATTCGAGCATGTGACAATGGTGTATAGAGAAACTGGAGCATCTTTCTTTGAGCTAAAATTTGACATCCAAAATCTGCATTCACGGATGCCTGATTATTTAGGTCAAAGGTGCAAAGCCAAGTCAGCAAAGCTGCTAAATGGCTCCTTTTAAAACATGCACTGTTTTAAATCAAGCTAAAAAATATAAAATAAGATTAAAAACTAAATCTAAATGCTCATTGGGCTAAACTCAAAGCAACAGGATTTTAGTATATTTGAATATATAATGCAGTTTACCAACACAAGGGGTCTGAAATGCATGTACTTCTGAGCTTACAACGCTCATTCTCCTCTCTTTATACGCACACAAATGACAGGAAGTAGGAAGAAAAATTACACATGAAAGTGAAACTGTTTTTTATCCAGCACCTGTGGTTTACTTTGATTTTAATATTAACCAAAACATCAGGGTTCTCAGTTTCACTCTCTCTATTTTCACCTACAATAAATCAGACTCTCCCTCAGGGGCCAAACAGGACATTTAACCTCAGTGAAGTTTTCAAATAAGACCACAGCCGAGGAGGACAGCTGAAATGACTTCAGACTAGACTGCGTTATGACAAGATCTATGATCTCACTGTACAAACAAGGTCGGACTGGAAATTAACAGTGACTCTCTACAAGGTTCAGGGCATGCACACACAGGCCTACAGTCAAAAACATGCCCCCACACTCCCTTGGGGCTCTTGTGAACAGGCCACATAACGTGCCTGCTTCACCATAGTAATGCTGCGCAATGGTTTAATGAGACTAAATCAAAAAATGCATCCCAATTTACATATTTATGCACTTTTGCAGTGTGTGTTGAGAGGTGTACTCACTGAAGATTCCAAAAAGAAAAAAAAGTGTACTTCAGATATCTGGATGATGCATTTTGTTAACCAAAAAACGTTTTGTGTACTCAACTGTTGCAGAAAGGGAGGGGATATCAGATGCTGATGCTAGATGACAAAACAGCCTTATAAATTTCACAGACTGCAGGATAGAGTGCATTGAATATAGACTGTCTCCAAAGGGGGTTTTCACACTGATGCCATAGAAGAACCATTTTCCAAAGAACTCCCCTGCAGTTCTTAAAAAGAACCTTTTTTTCTTAGTGTGACGAACATTTTATTCATCTTAAAAGAAAACTTATTCCACTATAAAGAACCTTTTGGGGAATGGAAAGATTCCATGAATGTTTAAGGTAGTGTGGTGTATAGTACGTCCCTGAAAGAAAGAAAAAAATCCAACCAAGATGATGGATAGTGCAAGAAGAATGTTCATTTCAAGTCCAATTTATTCACCTAAAACCAATTGATAAATGGTTCAATCTAAATAAAATCTGAGCATTTACCCACAAAATTTGCATGTACTATGTATTTATGCTTACAAAAGCATAACACCATTAACAACATGCTAACACCAAACACTACCAAAATCAGTTGTCAATAGTCTCCCACGCACCGTATTTTAGGCCTAAACTGTTTCAGATCAGTTACTTATGAGGTTCCATTTGAGTTGTAGGAGAGTTTTTGCACTCTCCTCACATGTACTACACATGCACCACGTGCATGACAGAGTGTTGCTGTGCTCAAGATAAAAAATGAAACTTTTAAAAAACATTTTGCACATGACACAAATTAAAAGTAGTTCAAAAGAAATTCAACATCCCGTATTGTCACATACATCTGATCTGAGTGCAACAGATTATGAAATAAAATATGTAGGGTGGGACACAGCTACTGGCAGGATTTTGAGGTGTGGGCGCAAAAGTTAGATAATGATAACGAACTCGCTGGACAGGGCTCGAGGGGACTACATGATTCGAAAAATTCTGCATACATCACCAGAGAGAAGTCTAGCATTTTCACTGAAAGACCAGTTGACATTTTGATTAAACAACCGTTCACAATAAGATCTACAACATGTGCGTCATTTCATGTCTTAAATAGCAGACTCTTTCTGAAAACAACTGTTTGACTTACAGTTTAACATGACGCTGGTCAACATCCGCCCTGGCCAGCTGCTCCTCCTCGACGTCGCTCTCTCCTCCCGAACTGCTCTCGGTGGCGTCCGAGTCAAACTGAGCCTCTGTCGCTCGCAAATATGTGGTGCCGCTCAGATGCAGTTGCTCCAGTTCCGAAGCCACCCTACCACCCTTCAAAAACCGACTCAGATTATGCGCGTGGGTGTCCACGGAAGCACGAGAGCCTCTCCACGCCCCTTGGTCTGCCCTACGGCTAGACGTTGGGGTCAGAGTGCGGTTCAGAAAACCAGAGAGTTGCTGTTTGAAATGCCGTTGCACCTGCTTGGCCTGCACCACCTGCAGCCGCTTGCGAAGACGCAGCAGGCGGCCTTCGATGTCCATTTGCCTGTGTTGGCTCTGCTGAGCCCGATCCCGGAGCAGAGCCTCCAGGTTGGGAGTCGAAAGGGATGAGTCATCATGGACTGGGGAAGAGTTAAGGGACGAGGGACAATCGATGATATTGTTACTGTTTGTTTCAACAACGGGACTCTCTGGTTCTGCTTTAACCTCCATGCTTTCCGACAAAGCCGTGAGCTCCCTATGTGATGACACGCCTTGAACGCTTGGTGTCAAATTCTGTTGTGACTTCACGTCGCCGTTCTGTCCACCGGTTGCAAAGGTACCGACAGCCTTGGAGGACACGGATAACAACGCTTCCCCATTGGTGGAAGGCTGGTTGCTGTCTCCATTCACTGTGGCCATGCTGCCTTTCTCAGCCACGGCGGCACTAGGTACGGCCACTTTCTTGGAGAGTCCGTTCACAGGCACCATGGTACTTCCAGCTCCGGCACCGTTGACAAGGCTCTTCAATTGACCTCCGGTTAGCTCAAGTGCGTGCCGCTTGCGCAGCAGGAAGTCGCTGCCTGCAGCAGCGCTCGGGAATATGGAGCCACTCAGCAGGCCGTGGCTCTTCAGCACTGACTGCTTGATAAGGACACCTTGCAGCTTCAGCGACTCCTTGACTTTGGTGGACGAGGGCAATGGTTTGACATCAGAGCACAAGTACGGTGCCAGCTTGCCCAGAGACGGGGCTTTAGACAGGGGTTCCTGCTCCTGACCCTTGACGCTGTGGTAATGGGCAAAGTTCTGTCCGTCGTCGGCGCTGACGTGACACTTGCCGTTGGTGTGGCTACCGGCAGAGTCCGAGACCGAGTCGGAGATGAGGATGTTGCTGGCGTTGCTGTTGTTCTCGGTGCTGCCGGGGGACAGGGTGGATGAGGGAGAGGCGAGTTTGAAGCGGATGTGGCGGGCTTCGGCTGGGGCGTCGGTCAAAGCGGGCGCCATCGCAGCCATGCAGGGCCAAGGAATGTGCACGGCAGCCTGCACCTCCCAAACCTTCACAGCCTGGCTACAAAGGAAAAAAAGAGATTTAGGAGACTGCAAATATACAGAATATTTTGAAAGTTAAGATAACCTTTAATAATAACCTGCTGGAGATACAAGCCGTATAAAAAGTTCTCTTAATTTCTAATATTTGCACCAACGTTTGCCATATGTCAGAGAAACAGTTCGCAACCCATTGCTCTTGTGTAATCCTCACATGTATGATTAAAAAGAATATTCAATGGGTGGAGCTTGATTTTATCCATTCATACACATGAATTGTGTGAAGATATTTTTTACTAAGAGTTTTCTTATCTTAAATGTTTTCTTACAAGACTCATAGTTTCAGCAAACCTCGTTCTGTGGCTCAAAATTTGGAAAATAAGCCACATACCTGAAACATAAATTGCAATCTCTGTCTGATATTTCTTCTTCAAAATTCAAGCCAGCTGGCCTTCAACAACCCCCCCCCCCCAACATATTCCTTAACTTTAAGAATAACCAGCTGGTGAGACGAGCTATTTAGTCCACTTACTGTCTTATAATGAAAATTACTATTACACTTGTGTAATCTGTCTATTTATGGCTGAAACAGGATATTCAACGGGTGGGGCTTTTTTTATTCATTTTTCCACATGAATTTTCTATGGAGTGTTCTTATCTTCAAGGTTTTCTTACAACAGCCCATTCCGAGCTTCACATTTTTTGAGGCATTCATGAGTAAAATACCTGAAACACAACTGCCATCTCTGTCCGATAATCCTTCTCCAAAATTCAAGCCAGCAGGCCTCTAATAAGATTAGTTTTTGGCATAGCGACTATTGTTTTGGGAGGGAAAATCTTTGGAATAACATGCAGTGTTGAATCATTCACAGCAAAACCAGGAACATACATTCAAATATAAAGAGGTCAATTGTGATACCATATTGAATTTTAGTCTCAATACACTGAATAAATAAAAATAAACACAGACCAGAAGATAACTAGTGAGAACAGTGAGTATGCACAAACAGGAATATGTGTTATCGTTATTTCACAGACATGAATTTATCTGCCCTGATGCTCTTCTCCTCAAAGTAAAAAGGGAATGAAAACTCATTGACCTCAACTGAGCAGGGACCACTACCATAGTCGTTAGTAGGGAAAGACCAACTCTATTCAAGCTTATGTAACAGCAAGCCGCCTCATTGTCCCCTCCTCCTCAGCAGACCATCTGTGTCAACGGAATTAGGGATATGCCTTTAGGCCTCAACAGATAAGAGACTATCTCTTCATAAGTACATGTAGAGATGGTTCAACTCATGAATTACCATGTACCGTCCATACAGCTGTAGAGTATTTTACTACTAAAGAAACGTCAGTGTGGCTTCAAAATTATTTTAATAGACATTGCATTATCAAAGGAAGTATATTGACACACTGACAGAAGAGGATGAAGGATGATATTTCAGATTACTGATGATATATTACTTGCCAGCCGTCTTGAAAAGTACAGGGCTTTTTATGATAGCTTTTATCTGTCACAACTCTAGCAATCGTTTACTACCCGCTGTAAATTCACACAAAAGCAGTTATTTTACTGTATGTTTTGTGTCTCTGAGCAACATGATGATGATTCGTTCCTGAATGAATCAACTGTTTAAATGATTTGGTTCAATCGTAATGACTCACTTATTAACAATGATTTTCTGCCACTTATTGGTGGTTTTAATTTCACATTTCGACTATTTTTCATGTTTTAAATCACTTCAAACATCAGTATTCAACGTTTTATGTTTAATATATCAAAACATTATTTATGCATTTGTAATTGCAGGTTGAATGCATTCATGTCTTGCATTAAACATTGTGTAAATACATCTAAATCCCACTTCAGATGCACACTCTGTGTTGATTTCATTTGCTTGGTAAAAGCCCAAATGTCTTATCATTCTAATTCACTAAAGGTAAAAATGCCCATAAAATGTAAAAATCACTTTAAACCGCTTTTTCTAGAACACCGACGTTTAAATTTCAAATAGTAAAGTTGGGACATGATAATTAGCAAGTAAGGTTAAGGTTTAACAAAGAAGGAGCGAAGGAAGCGTAAAGAACCCACGTTCTGTGTTCAAAAACAAATAAAAGCATGACTGCAATAACTCTTCCAGTACACACAATACAGGAAATACCGGTATAATACACACTACAGATCAATAACAGATCATATATGTTAGGTTAACGTTAAGTTCGTTTATAAAATCTCACACACCAATGCCTAGCTACTAAAACCATATAACGCACAAGTGCAACGTTGCGCGTTAACAGGCATGTTGTGAACAGACCACGTGAACATTCACACCACTTCCGTGCATAAATGAAGCAGCCTTTCATCAGCTCAGACTCGAAGACTAGACCTAGAAGCTGATAAAACACACTGTATGGCGTTTTTAATGCATTGCTAACTTAATAAGCCTCGTACTACAGTAAACAGGAGCATTACACATGTTTACTATGCTCTCAAATGGCCTTGCTTGCGACATGCAAGTCATTTTGACCACCAAATTGAAAGAGAACCGGCTTCAAACTGATAAGTTAGCACAGACTACATAAGGCTACGAGTTGTATAGCCAAAACAGGGAAGTTATATAGTTAAAATGAGGAAATCATTCTAAAAAGGCGCGCTTATGAGTTTATTGCACGAAAAAGTACTAGACAATAATCTGTTTTAAAGCGATAGCACAAGCCTTCAAACCCCCATTAATAACATTACACATGCAGTTATTGCAAATACAACAGTTCATGGTAAAATGAGAAGCTCAGACAGGTTTGCAGGATTAGGTTTATGTAACAGAAGCGCTGCTGCTCGAGATCGTAACAAAGAAAAAGGAGGAACCTACCACGTGACGGGCGCGCGCTCCGAGGGAATTCGGCAACTATTACACCGACCTTTGGCTTCAATCGCACAATAATGTCACCAAAGCACGAAAATAAGCCGTTTGGTCAAGCAACCCCGCCGCCTTCGCCATCTCCGTGTCCGCTTCGTGAAAAACACCCCGGTTTCAGGAACCCTTTTCGTTATCGGCTCCGGAATCACGAAATGGGCGATACTAGACAACACCTTGCTGCTGCTGCTGCTGTCCCCTTCAGTGGATTATAGATAGCAAATCTATATTTTTTCTGTATATTATGAGTCGATGTTTTGCTCAGATACGAGTTCTTTTCATATACGCCTTTATTTACAGATTGGAGGTGGCGTAGACCACCGGTTTCGAGATCATTTTCTCATCGTTGCAGGGAGAAACGCACGAAAGATGGCGCCTCGTTCGTCTCCCTTGGATGTGAGCCTGACACACAGATGCAGCGCGTGACATTCTCACGCCCGCCGCTCGAGGGGGACTTCCGCCAAACTCAACCGTGCTACCAGAATTATATTCGAAGAAATAATTTAATTTTACAAATAAATGAATATTAATGTCAAATAAATGGAATGTAATATAATAAATGAATGATTCAAATATTATTTTAATTATTTTTTCTCGTTTCCTATAAATAATTACAACTTCAATTATGCTTTTTTTCTTATTTCTAGGCACTGAAATGACCCATTAAAACTCATTAAAGTCAAAACAATTTTTTTAAAGAAAAAAAAACATAATTTGACTCATAATATCAGCTGATCTATCTATCTATCTATCTATCTATCTATCTATCTATCTATCTATCTATCTATCTATCTATCTTGGTTTTCAAGAATTATAAATGCAGCCAGGGGTTTCAAAATAATAATAATAAAAGCTAGTATCAAAATTAAAATTCTCTAGATAGATAGATAGATAGATAGATAGATAGATAGATGTTGATCATTTTCCTTTATTTTGTATTTTGTTCGTGTTCCTACTGGCTCTTGTAAAACTGCGCCATCTAGTGTTTGATTGGACGAAGTAAAAAATAAAGGGACAGTAAGTAAATAAAAATGTCATGTATTCACCATCCTGTTTACAATAAAATGTAAGACTAGAGAGGATATGAAAATTATATTGGATATGGAAAAAATGTTTTACACACACACACACACACACACACTCTTTTAAATAGGGAGGAATTGATAAACATTAGTTTAAAATCTACCCCTTCTTCATGAAGGAATATATTCACAGCAAACATGCTGGATCTTGATTTACGTTATTCTGAAACAGAAACATTGCAGATATCTTGTATTATTGTTACCAAATCATGAAACAACATGAAAATATGTGCAATGTGTACCTTTCAAGAAGGAACATTTCATTCTGTTCTAATTTTGCCAAAGTCACCTTTACTGTATGATTCCTGCCCTCTCTGACACTTTCTGCGGCCTGTTTCTCCTCCCTCTCTTCCTCCTCCTTCCCGCACAGCCTGGTAAGTAAACCTATATATATATTAGTTGTTCACCCTGTACTTCCTTAAAGGCTCTTCTCAGCTCTGTGACATTGTCACACAAACAAACCTAAATGCCTGAAGTTCCTGCTCAGTGCAAGGCTCCCAAAGATGAACTGGACAAATGGTGAGTCATATTTCAGTAAGGATATACATTAATGCAACACTGAATTTTGAATACTTGTAAACATCTGGTGCTTTTTTTTTTAACTGTTACATGGCTTTATAGCTCAGCATTTGTTCTTGTTAATTCACCGATATCATAACACCTCCCTGTATATAGGTTATCTGTAGTGGTTTGTGAATGAAAAAGTTTTGAAACACAAGTTAAAACGTGTGTTGGATTCAGTATTGAGCACATGGTGCTGGGGGGAGCAGGTTTTGAAAGTGATGATGCAGGTGAAAAATACCCATGTTAGCCATCGTGTTACTAAGTTAAAGCATGCTGCTGTAACACACGTTCCCCTTGTGCTTGCATTTGATGTCTACAGAGCTTTGGAGATACGTATTACAATAGTTTCCATCATTTTCCATCATTGGATGCTTTCATGCACAAATGATTAACCTCTATCTTCAATTGTTAACAAAGCAGAGCGCTCTCTTTCTAGGTCAAAAGGTCAGAGGTCAATGCACTCACACAATGACACAATAATGTGAACTTTATGGTGAGTTGCACAAGTTGTAGCATTCACAAGAGAACCGCTATCTACTTTATGACCATCTCTCAACTGATTTACTTCGAGAGCATGCATTGAGGTTATCATTTGCGGTGCATGAATTCTAGGTTGGTTGCTTGCACACAAAACGTAACATTTGTTGATTGCATTATGTATTCATTAAATAATAATTCAGAGTACATCTGAGATTACAAAATAAAATGAAACAAATGCTCGAGTCTTTGCAGTATGAATATGCATGAATGCATGCAAGTCAAAATATAATTTTAAACATGTCTCATATTTGTATGCAACATTTAGAGCAATATGACAAATGACAAATTTAGCATGAATTTTAGTAATGTATATGTATGATGTAAATATAGCTTGGTTTCAAATAGGCTCACACATGGAATGGCGAGGGAGTGGAGGTTTGCTCACAGCTCACGTTACATCGCCTGTATTGCAATGTCTGTGTTATTTATGAAGGTAATAGTCGCCGTCACGTGCATATCTGCACCTAGTGTTTTAGAATTATATATTATCTTTTTTATTAGATTTTAGCCCAGTGAGAGACTTCAAACTAGCGATCTGTGAAGAAAATCTGCAAATCTGCATAACATGT
>JAUZSZ010000114.1:4120846-4131040 GCA_034780575.1 Labeobarbus marequensis | reverse complement strand
AGCTCTCCAGGAGCAGGGTTGGAGACCCCTGGTTTACACAATACACCCTTTATTTTAGGATCAATAAAAATACAGCATTTATTTTATTTTATATTTATTTATTTTGCATGTGTACAATGTTACCTACATTTAAACTTGTTGAAGAAATATCATTTTAATTCATGTGTAATCAACCATTCTCTGTTATGCCTTTCCCCCAAAATGGGGTAAGTTTTAATACTTAAATAATTTTAATATGGCTTTAATGTCTAATATTACTTCAGTTCTTGGACATTTTTTTCTAATAAGCTACTCTAAATTTACTTGAGTCAGTATTCATGAAGGTATCTTTGTTTTTACTCAGATATGATGATTGGATAATTTATTCAACACTGACTGTCTATAACGTTCTTTCATTAACAAAATATATAAGTTACATCTGACATGCATATAAGGAAACCAATTGAACGTGGATCCTGGTTTATAAAGTGGCCATCAAACTACCTGTTTGGGGATGGAGTTTGATTGCTGTCAACCTGAATTTTCATCAAACACCTGAACCAAATGGGCCTAATCACTTAACACCCTTTAGGCATCGCCTGTCTCAATGAGCTAATGTTGATACCTGGTTACAGTCATGTCTTTGCCCATTTTAGAACTTTGAAACCTTTTGAGTATAAAGCCTTCATACCCATAGTGGTTCTTGAACAGGGTTTTGCAGATTTGCTGCAGGAACCAGGTTTTGGTTTGTGATTAAAAAGAGACCACGTTAAATGTTGTATTTGAGGACTGATAGAGTATAAGCATTTCATTGTCTAAAATGGTAAGATAGCAGGTTGTCTTTGCACTAAAACCTGAAAATTGAGTCATTTCTAGATATTTTGAATGGATGTGCCTGATAATTACACAACCGAATTGGGCAGAGGGTTTGTGCTAATTTTGCTGTTGTTTTTTTAGATGAATGCTTTCATAACCTGCCTTGCTGCTTGTTTGTTGCATGTGATGTGCAGTGCATCAACCTCAGTTTGTAAGTGTTTTTTTATCTTTTGGTTACATTAGTCACGGAAATGACAATGTTGTATCCATGTATTTTATGTGATTGTTTCAAAATAACTCTACCTTTTCATGTGTTGCTTCTTAGCTTGGTGCTACGATAGGCCTTCATGTAGTAAGTAGTGTGTGTGTGGGGTTTTTTTTTTTTTTTTTTTTTTGCAAACTTTGAATTTAAGTCATACTGTAATACGTGTTTCACTGCTGATTCAAAATTGGAGATTATACATAACTAGATGTTTTGAAAGATTTTTCTGTATCTCAGGTTATGTTGCTTGGCCTATAATCGCAGCAAAAGACTGTAATGGCACTCAACAGTCTCCAATAGACATTGTAACTGCCAATGTGCAGGCTAATACTAATCTGACTGCATTCACCTTCACTGGCTACAATGACAATGTAACCTTAACTGAGATTAAGAACACTGGCATGACAAGTAAGTAGTGTGATGTTTCTATTTCAGCTTTTGTGTCAGAAACTGTCTGGGAACAGAATCTTTTTAATGTGTTGTGCTTTCACTCTTCAGTTCAAGTTACACTTGATCACAAGAAAATGCATGTGAAAGGAGGTGATTTGCCAGGCTTGTTTTCCAGTACGCAGTTTCATCTTCACTGGGGTAATGGCAGCGCCACACCTGGATCTGAACATAGTGTGAATGGCAAACGATACCCTATGGAGGTATGAAAATAAAGCAACTAAAATTTAAAGCGTTTGGCTTATACTGGTCTTCTAAAAGGATTTCTGTGTTTCAGTTGCATATTGTGAATAAGGCTGAACGTAATGGCAGTGTGCCCAGTGATTCAGTATTGGCAGTTCTTGGTATCTTTGTTGAGGTATGTCATCCTTTGTCTCTGATATTTAGAGAAATTATGTTCAATTGACTGTTTTAAATAAAATCACCCACAGGCCTCTAATGACACTGGGAAACCAGAGAGCTGGAAGACATTAACGTCTTATCTTGAAAAAATTGCCAGTGCAGGTTTGAATGGGATCCTACAGTAAAAGTGGTTCTGTATACTGGTAATGTACAAAAGTTAATGTATTAATTGTGTTTCAGGTGATAAAATGAACGTTTCTGACAATCTCACCATGGATGATCTGCTTTCTGGAGTGGACAGGACTAAGTATTACCGTTATCTTGGGTCTTTGACCACACCAAACTGCGATGAAGGTGTGATTTGGACTATCTTTAAAGACCCTATTAAAGTCAGCCAAGATTTGGTAAGTCTAGATTGTGTTCACAAAAGCTTTTAGGCCCAAGTTCAAGATTTCTCTATTTGGATTGCACATACATTGGGTTAGTTTTAATAGGCTAAAACTTAATGTGGTGCATTAGTCATGCATGAGATTTAAGACTTATCCTGATTGTAAGCCATTTGAACAAATGAATCTTGAAAATGAGCAAATTGATGCAAACAGTTCCACCAAATGGTTGTAAGGTTAGTTTCAAATACATTGGGCCTCATTCATGAAACATTTGTAAATATAGGCGTAAATTCAGAGTAATTAAAACAGACATTCCTGAAAACTCTCCTCCGGGTTCACAAACGCTTTGTAAACATCCGATATGATGGTTAAATGTGTGTTTAATGAATTCCAATCATTCATAAATGGGGCGCTTGTGCACGCTCATTCACAATTAGCATAGGCCTAATCCCCGCCTATGACTACAACTATGCAAATTCCATGTCCAGGAACACAGTGGAATATTCTGGTCTACTTTCTCAGGTTTGGCTCCGGTATATTGCGCAAAAAACAACAACAAAAAAAAACTACTAGGCCATATGGTAGGGTGACCATACGTGCCATTTTTCCAAGATGCATCCTGGCCAGGATTTCTATGTTGCCTAAAATTATCTAGGATTTGGCTTCGTTTGCGTGTGCAGACTGAACAGTGTATGACATCAGGGCCCGTGTTCATGAAATATCTTGGTGCTAAGAGTTGCTCCTAGTAACAAAATTCTTAGAAATGTGGGCGTTTCCTCAAATTTAAAGAAGTTCCCAGTAAAGAGTAAAGTAATTCAGAAAGCATCTTAACCCTTAAAAACGGTCTTAAGGTCCAAACGACTCTTGTTAGGAGTACTGACGAGGACTTTTAAGAGGCTTAAGAGTTTTTTTTTTTTTTTTTTTTTTTTTTTTTTTTTTTTAGCAGTGGAGAAAATGAACGAAACCTGAAGAGAGAGAAATGTTGCGCACAATGCATGACGGTGAGTTAAGACGCTACACATAAGATCGTGCAGGGATCATGTTTGTGACCGATCTTATTAAAGAGACGCTATCATCTCCAACACCGAGCTGTTAAACTCCATAGCGCCAGAAATAGACGTAATCGATACATTAACATATTTGGCAACTGGAAAAATGCAATTATGCAGCAGCGACAATTTGGGGTCTGTTACAGCACTTTCAGAAACTTAATGTTGCTGATCATTTCCTATAAAATACGTTTTAGAATGACAGCATGGTAAATTAATTTAAAAATGTAGTGTGTGCGAGAGAGAACGGTAAAACAGGAAAAATTACGCCTATTATTTCAAAGAAGCCTTATAATAAACCCTACTCTTAAAAGTGCTCTCTTATTTCCTCCTTGGACAACCAACCAATCACAGTCTTCAAAAGACTGTGTCATAGCTAGCAAAGGGGTCAGCCCCGCCTCACTAAGATAAGTTTTTGTCTTTTCCACGCTCAGAGTTGCTCTCAGATTGGTCCTGAATCACTTTTAAGCTAAGACTCCTAGTTAGACATTAAGCTAAATTAGGAGCTCTCTAAAAGGATTCTTAGAATCTTTAAGAATACAGGCCCAGGTCTTTGTTTTCGAACGCTGACTCGAGGTACTTTTGAATCAAAGCAATTGAAATCCTGGCCAGGAAAAATGGCACGTATGGTCACCATACCATGTGGCTAACAATTCAATAACGTGTTCACCAAAGCATTTTTAGCCACCTGAAAAAAATGTCAGGTGCTCTTTTGAAAATGGCCAGCTGGTGGTGCTTGAAAATGTTTTGGCACAGCGTTTTTCCCATAAAAAGGTCCATAAGACTGTAAAAGGTTTTTCTAGCTGTTGATTTGGTAATATAAAAACGCAGTAACCAGTAATATTACCCTGTTGTTGAATTGTCCTACATGTTTGTAGGATGATTTGTCGGTGTAGAATTTGTCCTGCTCCTCCATTGATTGGACGGCTGGCTAAAAAGTGACCGTGACGAGCGCCAAAGCTAAACTGGAGCTAAACAGTTTATCAGCTCTCAACTACAAAAAGCAAACAAGCTTGTAAAATACTATAATGGCAGTGCATCAACATTCAGTGTCATCAGATAGCCAAAAAGAACAAAACGTTTCACGCACCATTTACACCTGCACTGTGTATTTAAAAAAAAAAAATAGAAGAAAAAGTTGAGCTAACTTTAAAATTTATAATTTAATTTTATATAAGGCAACTAGCTGCAGCAGATTTAAGTTCTCAACTTATTTTTGTAGGAGATTCTCAAGTTTTTGTTAAAACGAGTAATAAACTTAAAACAACAAGTTGAACTCAAATGTGCTGAAGCTGGTTGCCTTTATATAAAATTCTAAATTAAGTTGGCTCAACTTTGTTTATTTTTATTTTTTACAGTGTGGTAGGGAGCAGGTGTGAATCTTTCGTACCAACTAGTGTTTTGAAAATATGAATGTTTTCATGAATCCGAAAATTTACATCAGAACACTTTATGAACGATTTACATTAATTATGCTCATGTTTCATGAATGAGGCCCATTGTCTTTAATTTTATTCCTAATTAAGCAATTTTTTTTTTTTTGGTCCGTTGGGAGAGAAGGATTAAAGTGAATTTGATTTCTCCAAATAGATTGACCTCTTCTCTACTACTGTCTACATTAACAAGACCACCAACTCTCCCCTAATGACCAACACGTTCAGGGGTGTTCAGCCTGTCAGTGGCAGGATTGTGATGTCACGGGTAGCAGATACCAAAATGACTGTCCTCATAAAGCCAACGTCAGGCACCAAAACTACCGGGCGTGTAGGTACCAAAACTACTGACCTTATAAAGCCAACATCAACTGCAGCAAATCTATCCCAGGCACTAATTTTTCCTTTCGTACTCGTGTATTGCATCCTACCTTTGTAAACTGGTTCACAAAATGCTGAGAATAAAACTGCTATATGTGATTTGTAAGTACTCTCTATTTAATGTTATTGGTTGGTGTTTGGGGTTTGTTGTTTTAAGCATCCGCAATGTTGAGTAATTTCTGTAATGTCAGTTTTTAACTGGTTTAATATTGTCAAGGCTTAATATCATTTGTAGAAGTTGTTTCATTTGTTTTTGGCTAGTTTCCTCTCTTCATTCTCGGCTTGTTTCATGCAATGGTTTAATATGAAACTGCCTTCCAGGATGTGAACCTAAAGGCTTTATTTGGTAGTAGTGCTGTGTATATTTTATAGTGTTAATCGTTTGATTTGAACGCAAGGTTCTGAAAAACATTTGAGCTGCTTGTGGTTTTTGCATAAATGCACTTATTGTAACAAGATGTGTCAGTTTTACAGATTGAAACGGAATGTTTCTTTGGAATGTAGGCAACATGCTGAGGGTGGAGGACATGTCACCGATTCAACTTTGTTTTAAGAAATTAATCCCCTTCTCTCTTGAAAAAGTGAAACCGTATCTAGTGCTTGTTGTGACTTGTTTTTCTCATTTGGATTTTGGCTTGTCAGGGTTGTAGGTTCCCACAGGTGTCATTTGTAAAGGTGGGTTTTGTCTTTAATGAGTATGCATAAGGTTTGTGTCCTTGTCTGCTTTGCCGACATGTAAATGTTTGGTCGCTGAAACATTTTGACAAGTATTTAACCGGTCACCGGTTTTAACAATGCATTGAACCCAGGGTTTCCCAATGGGCTTAATGTAAAAGCTGCAGAGGGATTTGGAGTTGATTAAAAGCTAATAATGTAAAAACCTGAAACATAAGGAATATATTAAAATATTTGTGCAATGCATTGACTTTTTTTTTTTTTTTTTTTTTTTTTTAAATTTCTTCATGCCTGAGTTTTGGGAGGTTTTTTTTTTTTTTTGCAGTATTAATCAAATGTCTTCCATTAAAGCACAAAAGAGAGTTTATGGAAAACTTAAAGTATATTGCAGAAGCTTGTTAAATGAAAGTAAAAAAAAGGTTGAAAGACTTTGTGTATTTGCATTAGCATAGAAACAGGAAGATAATGGATGCTATGGGTTTTATCTTGTCTAGGATGTGCAAAACAAAATATTTGGAGTGACAAAGGTGTGGATGTTGAATGAATAGTAGAGATCATTATTAAACTTCTCTCCTTTCAGCTCAAATGAGATGGCTTGATGGGAACTAAAATTGCCAGCAAATGTTCCCCTTGGCCACTCGATCATTGCAGGTCAAAATTTCGTAGAAAAGCTGGTTCCAAGAGGAAAATGATTCCAAAAAATATGGGCATGTGGTTTTTCCACCCACTAACATCATGACTGTCCCTAATGATGTCTTTTGAATGCTTTTGCATTAATACTGTATTGCAACCTGAACTGTATAACAGAAAATATTGACCAATATCTGTCAACTAAAAACACTGAGCTATAGCTAGAGTCAGTTGGGACTATATGCAAATTTATTTAACCAGCTTTTTTTGTGTGATGTAAAGTTTGCTTGGAGATATGTTTCCTTAAAAGTAGTCAAGTGATCTTCAGTGCAGTTCCGCTTCCACACAAATAATGCTAAACAAAGCAAAGAATTTTCATGGTGTGGATATATTCATGAGACTGTATTGATTGGTTATTAATCTGCTATATTGAAAGAATCAAGATCATGTTTGTTCAGGCTATTGTAGCATGATGTTCAGTTCTGTTAAAAGGTCTTGACCATCCACATTAAAATACTGTACATTCTGCCACTTTTGTAAAAAAAAAAAAAAATGCATTTGTTCTGCAACAGATTTTGAAAGCCTACATTCACTGAAGATTACAGGCACTGAAGCTTTTAAGCTTCAAACTAGATACAAAAGCTTTGTTCACTATATTCCAAGTCTTTGGAGTCCATTTTGTGAGTGACAGAATGAAATTAAGGTCATTCTTAACTGACATGAAGCTCTCCTTGACGCATCACGAGAGTGATGTCCAACTCATCAACAAATCATTCTTTTGAGTCTGATCTTTTCAATAATTCGGTTGATCTGGTGTGGCTAAATGAAAGCAAAGTAATTAAATACCATCTAAAACTAGAAACTGCTCAAGGAATAAACAGTTGCAGAAAATGCTCTCACCCTTGCGCCATCCAAGATGTAGAGGAGTTTGTTTCTTCATTGGAACAGATTTTGAGAAATTAAGCATTGCATCACTTTCTCACCAATGGATCCTCTACAGTGAATGGGTGCCGTCAGAACGAGTGTCCAAACAGCTGATAAAAACATCACAATAATCCAAGCCAAAAGTGTGTGCTTGTAAGAAACAACTTTTTTCTTTTTTTTTTAACTTCAAACCGTTGCTTCCAGCTAAAACACGAGTCCTGGAGCTGTATTTCTTTTTCCAGTGAAAGCATCATCTTGTCTGAATCAAGAGAGAAATATGCACAGATCAAGCCCCATTTACAAGCAAAAACAGTTCATCACAAACATGTTGGTGATTTTGATGTGAGAGGACAACAGGAGATGGACTTTTTCATTGCAGGAAGAGTTGTTATTATGGATTAAGGACTCGTATTTTGGTCAGAAGCAAGAGTTTGAAGTAAAAATTAATATCTTAATGCTTTTTTTTTCTTATACACAGCTTTTCACATCACAAGTGGCCTCATTTATAAAGCATGTGTAGCCTCAGATTTGATCGTAGAGTGTGCGTACGCTTAAATTCACGCCAACGCTCATATTTGTAAAAACTGGCTTTGACGTGGGAAAGTGTTTAGTGTGACGTCAGGGTCTGAGCAGATGTATGCACTTTTTCTTGTTCAAGTAGGCTACTGCTGTTTTTTCTTGCAACTCTTCTACAAGCTCTTCTACATCTTGGGTGGTCTAAGGTTGAGTAAATTTTCAGTAAATATTGGGTGAAGTACTTATGTGGCACGTGCCAGACAGCAGAATGTTACTCTCCCAGCTTAAAAGCTCCACTAGAACAGAACCCAATGCAGTTTTTATAAGCAGAACACTAAAAAGTAGAACATGTCCACAAATGGTGATATTGCCATCTTTGTCTTGAAATGGTTTTACATGTGCAGTCCAATGCTGCTGCATTACAACACAGCTTGTATACAAGTTCCACAGTGGATTTCTCTATGTGAAGTGTGTGTCCTTATTTGAAATTCAAGCCATAAAATAAACCATAAACATCTTAATTTAAGAACAAAGATGGGATTTGCTGCCAGTATTTAGGAGATAATCAATTCATCAAACGTTGAAGAGAGTATTTCTGACAGGAAATTGTAGTGTTACACATTTCCTTATCTCAAAGGTTTTGAAATATATGAAATTTAATCAAGGGAGTGTGAAATCCAGAGAGTCTGCTAACTGTTGAATGCTTCTACGCAGACCACTAAAGGATCAGGTTCCATTTCAAAGGTGAGAAAAGGACAAACTGTTCTATTACCTGCTTTCAGGTGACACAAATGTGGGCGTAAACTGCTGTTACACTTGGTCTTTTGTCCTACTTTCTTTAATGTTAAATGGATTGTGTTCATTGTTTAAAATGCCTTCATATGATTAAACAAATTGTTCTTTCATTAGAGCGTGCATTTTGGAGAGCGTGCAATTTCTGTAATATGATATTAGCACAAGCAATTCCACTTATCTTCAAATGAAAAATATTCTTATTACAGCACTGTTGTGTAACGTTAAAATTGCATGTTACAATATCATTTTAAAATAAAAAAGAGCATAATAATAACAACAACAGCAGCAACAACAATTCTTTTAAAGGCAATTATGTTAATTATACTGACCTATTTTCATTAATTAATTTAAACAACTTGTTTGTTACTTGAAATTTAAACGTTAACTGAAATAAAAAAAACTTACCAAGGGAATATTTCTTATTTTTAATTTTTAACCAAAGAACTAAAGTAACTAAAACTAAATTCAATTCAATTAATAAAAATTAATGACAACTATGTAGACATACAAAATCTAGTAAAAATGTCAAAAAATGCAAAACAAAACTTTAAACAACAGAAAATACAAAAATAAAATCTAATTCAAAATATTAACAAAAATGTTAATGTCAGTGTTCCTAAAATAGCACTAGACCATGTGAAAACTATAACAAAATACAAAATGCTTATAATTACATACGTAATTATAATATTTATGTAACTATTTGTTTGTTAAAGGGATGTCATCACTTACCCCTATGTCTTTCCAACTTGTATGACTTTCTTTTTCATGAAATACAAAAGGTTTTTTTTTTTTTTAATTCTTTTTTTTAAATTCTTTTTTTTCTACATACAATGAAGGCAATGTTGTTTTTACCCCACTGACTTTCATTGTATGGTCAAAAACTGTGTGTTTAGGAGAACAAAAACAGTTTTAGTATAACATAAAGAATACAACTTGAATGCACTTCCCCTTAAAGAGAACATACAGTATGTTTCAGTGCTGTTGGTGGGAAACTATAGTGCATCAAAACTTTCCCTCCACCGTCCTGTCTATTCGTTCTGATTTCTGACTTTGCTGATTTTGAGTAGTCCTCCTTTATATAAAAAAAAATCCTTAGAAACCTAATCATCTTACAGAATTGTAGTCTTAATGTTTAACTTGCATACATATATTAATGCATATGCATTTATTATAATTAGGTCAAATGTTCAAATACTTTCACTGACGTGATGTGACATTAATTTTCTTATTTAGGTGGTTCACACACACTCATGTCTAGTTTACTATCTTTGCGGGGACTCTCCATAAGCATAATGGTTTTTATCGTCCTACACCAACCCTGTCTATAAACATACTCCTCACAGAACACTTTCTGCATTTTTACGTTCTCAAAAAACTCATTATGTATGATTTATAAGCTTGTTTAGGTCCTCACGGTGACACGAGTCCCCATGAGTTGATGTGTATTCAGGTTTAAGTCCCCACCCGGATTGAAAAACAAGGTCACACACACACACACACACACACACACACACACACACACACACACACACACACACACACACACACACACA
>JAUZSZ010000114.1:4052464-4077434 GCA_034780575.1 Labeobarbus marequensis | reverse complement strand
CAAATTTGATGACCCCTTTAATACAGAAATGAAAAGTCGGTCATCATTTACTCACCCTCAGTAGGTTCCAAACCTATATGAATTTCTTTCTTCTGTTGAACACAAAATAAGATGTTTTGAAGAATGTTGGTAACCAAACAGTTGACGCTAGCCATTGACTTAAATATGTACCAGAGCTGACGGTAACCATTGAATTCTATAGTATTGAAAGAAAAAAAAAATATTATGGAAGTCATCTGTTGGTTATCCACATTCTTCAGAATATCTTATTTTGTGTTCAATAGAAGAAAGAAATCCGGGTTTGGAAAGACATGAGGGTGAGTAAAGGATGACACAATTTCTATTTTTGAATGAACCGTGCCTTTAACAATTACATTTTTGTGAATTTTTGTGTAAGATACCTGCTAATTTCACTGCAACCATTTCTGTACATCTCTTTTAGAGCCATTTATTTATTTGTTTATTTTGCTTTTCAAAATATATTTTTATTTTGCTTTCAGGAATACTTGATCCTGATTGGTCAATCACAGAGTTGGGGAGTAAGTTACATGTAACAGAATTACTTAATTACAAAATAAATGTAACTGTAATCTGTTACAGTTACTTAGAAAAATGTGTAATTAAATTACAGTTACTTAAGTAAATGTTAACAATTACAAAGGTGGTTACATTTGAATATTTTCAGACACATACAGATTTGACTGATTTCTTTCCAGAATTGCATTGGAGACACTAATGTTTCAGGAGTTTAGCACACAGAATAGGACACATGTTCATTTGGTAACTGTTTTATTTCCTTTTTTGGTTTGTGTGTATGCTTTATTTTTTAAATTCTAAGGCATTGTTGGATGCGTTTCCTGTCATATCTATGCAGAGTTTTGATTTTAAAACTAAATTATTATAATCTTAATTCAAGTGATGAATGATTTGTAATCAGTGTTGAGTACTGTAAGGTTAACACTGCCTACTTGAAATGTTTGAAAATTATTGACAGTTTAAAAAATGTAGAAAAAAATAGAAATGTAAATTTGGAAAAGTAATCAAATTGGAATAGTTAAACTACTTATTACATAAAAATAGGGTAACTTGTAATCTGTAATCTATTACATTCCCAAAGTAACTTTCCCAACACTGGTCAATCATAGAATAAAATCAAATATTTTTAAAACAGGTCATGAATTACATTTTTATATTATTTTATAATGTTCACTTCTAATGTAACAAAATCAAAAGCAGTCATAATATTTACTAGATGTTTTCTACACTGTTTTTGGCCCTCTGTTTTAAACACTCTATTTTAAGGGGCATTTCTTCTTTAAGACGTCAATGTAAACGTTGCATATCAGGTAAGTATTATGCTTGTGAAACACTTAAGATTACAGTTGTTCTATGCTACCATTGATTACAGGTGCAGCAGGAATCTTGTACTGATTAATTCATCTCTATTGCATAATAAAAGTAGAAAATGGGTCATTCTGGCAGCTTGGTTTCAGTAAAAGCTGTTTTTAAACAAACAAGGAAGTTTCATTTCAACTTACATTGTTTTTAAAGTACTTTTTACGATTTAACTTGAGATTACACTGGTTATTATAGTGTAAATCCTGACTGATTTCAACACTTCAACATGTGACCACCACAAAATTACAAATTCATGATCACAAAATAAATGCAATTCTTTGTTAAAAACATAGGGCTGTTAAGAACCTGTTTCTATACCTGTGTCATGTGCATGCAAAAAAGGGACTGATTGTTAAAACTTGTTTACAAAAGTCGCTGCAACCCACAGAGTAGTATTAGATGACATATGCCACACAATTTAAAACTTAAGTAATTTAGCAGTTTTTTTTTTAATGGAAAACAATTAAATCAACTATTTTTTCAAATAAAGCCATAGAACTGTAGACCTTGAATCCTTACTATGTGGTTCAAATGACACAAATGATTGACTCACAGCCTATATTTTGAAACCTGCATTCATTAGTCCACTGCAAACACCTTGCCCTGCCACATTCTTGGACAAATTCCCCGAAACAGAACAGAGAAACCAAAACTACAGTAAGTGAACAAGTGGGCGGGGTTTGTTCTCATTGAGGGCGGGACGAACGGTTCTGATTGGTCATTTTTGGAAAGGTAGACAGATCATTTGAAAAAAATGTGATCTTGGGTAATGTTTTTTTTCCATGAGCGAAACTTCAGAAGTGCTGATCTTCACTGTTCTCCTGACTTCGTAGAACAAGGAAGTGATTAGTTCTAGAAATATAACCATTTTAAAGATTTGTGTCCATCGTCGCTGATTTATAAACAAAGTTGAAGTTTTCTGAAGACCCCGGAACAAAGGTATTTTGATAAGATGCGGTACACCTCATGTATTCGACCTGCCTTCGTCATTCTGATTGGTAGGTGCATAACTTTAATGTGTTTTCTTTCTAAAAAAACAATTTTTGTTAACGAATTAACAATTAATGTAAGATTGTAACTTGCTTTGTTTCATGCTGGGCGCCATTCAGGGTTATGGATAGGCGAGGCTCAAGGTAAGAAATTGACCTAATTTGCACTATAGGGTTGTGTTTGTTTGTCAGATGGAAACATACTAGAAACATACCAGCCAGCTAAAATCAATACTTAAAACATTATTAGATCCGTTTATGTACTTAACATGTGAATTGGTTTGTGAGAGCAAACAAGTCACCAGAATCAATGTGTTTGACTCAGAATGTGGTCGGCCACAAATGCTGAACAGGATAGTCGGAGGTTCCGCTGCGTCAGAAGGCGCTTGGCCTTGGCAGGTGGACATTCAGGTAAGAGTGGCAGCCATTATGGAAGTAAAGTTCATAGGCTTCAGTTACATAGAATACATTCCTGTAGCTCAGTCGAACAACACAGAAATCATAGTTTAATGCATAACCTGATCAAATGTATGCTCTGAATGCATAATCATCATCATTTTTTTTTATTATTATGGTCCTCATATACAGTTCCATAATAATTATTCATATTAATGTAGTGTAGGCTGAAGCTTTAGCTTATTTTACACTCTTTTTTTCATAAAAAGTGTCACTTCCACATTTACTCTATACAAAAAGATACAAAAACAAAACAGTTACTTAAAACAAGGCTGCCAACTCTCACACATTCAGCGTGAGACTCACGCAATTGACGCTTTTCTCACGCAGTCAAAAGCACCCTCAGTAAAAACTGTAATAATAGGATATTTGCGAAACAGGATTGGTAAATGCATATTTGTGTTTGCGTCAAAAGAGAAGATTCTATTTACAGCGTGTTTTCGTACCACTGAGCGATGTCATAACTGAAAATTACACCTTTCATATTAAATTAATTCAATTGTTTAAAGTATTTTTCAAGTAAGTTATTCATGAGCTATTTATTTGTCACCTTTTTAAATTTGTGAAGTGAACTACACAACTTTTAATTCCTTATTGCTGTTTTTCCACAATATATATACATCTATTTTTTTATATTTCTCCTTGCCCTTTTTTTTAAATAAACAAAACAGTCTTTAAATCTTGACTGAATCCAGATATCAGCGAAACCTTTAATTATTTTATTGTCAAGTTTTAAGATACAGTCTGAATTGTCTGTCAAATCTGGTTTCTTATCGATATCCTCCTGATCTCTGACTGATGTTTGCATTTAGACTGACAGTAAAGGACATGTGTGTGGAGGAACTATCATCTCAGAGAACTGGGTCCTGTCTGCAGCTCATTGCTTTCCCAAGTAAGTTTGCAACTTTTTCAACACCCATATAATCCTTGTTTGTTCATTTTTTTGGCTTCAAGTTCATATATATCAATTTCTCTTCCTTGTCTAGCCCTAATGACATCTCCTCTTACATGGTTTATGCGGGCCGGCAGCAGCTGAACGGCTGGAACCCAGACGAGACCAGCCATAGGATCCGCCGTGTGGTGGTTCCTCTGGGTTACACAGACCCTCAGCTGGGTCAGGATATCGCTCTCGTGGAGCTGGCCACAGCTGTCAGGTGGTCCGACCGCATTCAGCCTATCTGCTTGCCATATGCCAATGTGGAGTTCAGCAGCGACATGAGGTGCATGATCACTGGATGGGGTGACATCAGAGACGGAGGTGAGTGAGAGCTGGCTGAAACTCAGGCTACAGGAATCTGATATTTCATCCATGTGCAAGTTGTGACGTTAAATATATTTAACTTCAAAATTACTGGGACATATTAAATTCAGCAGTAATTTGTATACAAAAAAAACTAAAAAAATGTTTTAAATGCTTCAAGTGAAATAGGCCTCACAACATTAGTTAAACATGAAATAAACAATTTGAATGATATTCATTATGAGATTTGCTAAATATTACATGTATTAGTGTTTTTAAAGATTGTTAAATGACAGCAAAGGTTTTAGAGATGTTAATGAACTGCCATTTTATTTATTGTGAAAAAATGGGATAAAAAAGGGTGTGGCTTGATTTACATGGGATTGCTTGAAAATAGACTTGTTAGATGATGTCAAATGGGGTCAAAATGTCAAAATAGAGCATATGAGTATGCACAATTCAATATCCAAAGTCTCTTATGATCACCAAGGCTGCATCTATATGCTTAAATTTACAAAAAAAAAAAAAAAAGAACAGTAATATTGTGAAATATTAAAATTTCAAAAAACAATTTTCTATTTGAAAAAAATTTATTGCTGTGATCAGAGCTGAGTTTTCAGCTTCATTACTCCAGTCATCAGTGTCACATGATCCTTCAGAAATCATTCTGATATGCTGATTTGCTACTTAGGGAACATTTCTTTGTTGAAAATGATAATTATCAATTGTCTTCTTTTTTTTTTGGAAACCAAGTGTGTGCGCTAAGTAAGATTTAAAATAAATTAGAATGAATGAAAATTAATACGTTTATTCTGCAAGGATGCATTAAATTGATCAAATGTGACAGTGAAGACATTTATTATGTTACAAAGTATATCAGTTTCAAAGAAATGCTGTTCTTTTGAACTTTCTGTTTATCAAAGAATCCAGAAAAAAAGATAATGGTTTACACCAAATTTTTAACGATTTTCAACATTGATAATTATAAGCAGCATTAATAATAGTTAAGCACCAATAATAATTGATAATGATTTCTGAAGAATCATGTGACACTGAAGACTAATGATGCTGAAAATTCTAGTTTTCCATTCCAGGAATAAATTATACTTTAAAATATATACAATACAATAGTAAACAGTAATTTTAAATTGTAATAATATTTCACAATATTACTGTTTTTACTGTCATTTTGATCAAATAATGGAGCATTGGTGAGCAGAGGAGATTTCTTTCAAAAAAGTTAAAAAGTTAAATTTTGACCAGTAGTGTATGTATCTTGTGAAATATTGGTGATTGTACACACTGAAGGAACAAGAAATTCTTTATTCACCGTTTGTAGCAAAGACACAAAAGCACTAATCTCGTTGTTTCTCGTGTCTTGTTCAGTTGCTCTGCAGGGTGTTGGGGCGTTACAGGAAGTCCAAGTGCCAACCATTGACTCAAAGACTTGTCAGGATATGTTTCTGATAAACCCCACAGAGAACATTGACATCCGCTATGACATGATGTGTGCTGGGTTCCAACAAGGAGGCAAAGACTCCTGTCAGGTGAGGAGAGCATTGCTTGGGGAAAACACAACATTTTTTGAAATACAAATACCAATGAAACCTATTTGCTAGCATTGCCAATACCCTTCTGTTCTCATGTATTTCTGCATGTGTGCTTTTTCAGGGCGACTCTGGTGGCCCTCTGGTGTGTCAGATCAGTGACGGAAGTTGGGTGCAAGCTGGAATTGTGAGCTTCGGTCTTGGCTGCGCGAAACCAAACCGACCAGGAGTCTATGCCAAAGTATCCAGCTTCACTAACTTCATCCAGAACCACGCTGGAGGAGTCCAGCTCAAGAGCGCATCGAGTCGCATCTGGGCTGACCGGGTCATGATGCTCATCAGGACTGTGGTGCTACTGGTATTGGTGCAGCTGCTGAGATAAACACACACTGATCCTCGCACAAGCCAAAAACCTCCTGCCCCAAAACACTGTCCTACATAAAAAGAGATTTTAATGCCATAAGTAGTTTTTTTTTAATCAGTTTTTAAACAACTTTATATTATGTAATTTTCTATTTGGTTTGTACCAAAAATACACTCCGAATGATTTGAAATGAAAGATAAACGTATGTATTTTACCACTTTATTTATAATATATTCTTTTAACTATTTGAAACTGTACTGATGAACACTGAGATGATTAAACCATGTAATTTAACTTTGCAAATAATGCCATTTTTAAACTGAAACACTCAAATGTTTCTCATGGGCAGCTTAACGAATGTGCGATTTGACAATCATGATGCATACTAAAATATTAATGGACACTTCTTTGATCCAGCCTTTTGCACAGCAGTTTGAAATGTTATTTACCTTAGTATCAGGACATGTAAAAGTTGTAAGATCACCTGTGCAATTAGATGTTTATGATGTGAAAGAGTTTATGCTTTTCTAGAGTCAGTTGTATATTTGTATCTTTCGGTGACTGTTTCTCTTAAAATGCTGTAAATAAACTTTGTAATAAAGTGATTTTTGTAATTGATATACTTTACCTCTATCATAAATATAAACATGCAAAGACTGGGGAATTGACCTGTCTTTAAACATTAACGTTACTAATCCTATCATAGCAACTGCTGCTGTCTGGCATGTTCTCAGATAAGCTCCTGCTCTTTTAATGCAAGTCTATGGAAGATTTGTGCTTGTTCAATCATAATTTTATATAAAAATTCAAATATTAAAATATTATTCAGCATCAGTATTTTTATTTTTTTTCTTTCCCAGGGAAAGTAACATTTCATTTACATACTGATTCAGGTTTTAGAGCAGGGGTGTCAAACTCAGTTTCTGGAGGGCCGCAGCCCTGAAGTTTAGTTTCAACCCTGCTCCAACACACAAACCATGTAGGTTTCAACTGAGCCTGAACGACTTGATTAGCTGGATCAGGTGTGTTTAATTAGGGTTGGAGCTAAACTCTGCAGGGCTGTGGCCCTCCAGGAATCCAGTTTGACACCCCTGTTCTAGAAGAAATTAGTGTAATCACTTTTAAAAATAAATAGAGAGATACTTTGAGAAGCTTTTGATTTGTAGACTGATGTTTTTAATCATACTGCATGATTTAACTGTTCCCTGAGAAAAAAAAAAAAAAAAAGATAAATGCAAGCGGGGCTTATTCAAGCTAAATTTGCATATTACTATGAAGTGCCTTCTATGAAATCATATTTACGATTACATTCATATAATGAATTGTCAAGTGTGTTTAAGTGGTCTCTGCTATTTTCATAAGAATAATGTGTATTTATTGTGGCAATGGTTATCATACTTGGCCTTTAGCATCGCATATAAATCCATAAATATGTTTCTGCCTCGTACAGTGAACATGCATCTGAATCCCCATCGGATTGGAATCAGAAGTTATTTCAGATGCTCACTGGTGTCTGAAAATGACTTTTGAGCTTTATTAAGTCCTGTTTTAAATGTCTTAAATGTTGATTTTGCCTGACACTGTATATACAGCCAAACCAAAATTTATTCAGACACCTTAAACATTTCTCACATTATCAAAATTTATTCACTATAGTTTAGAAAATAGTAAGAAAATATGACAAGAACTCAAGAGTTAAACTGTGTCAGAACAAATTCATCTTAATCATGTCAGATATCCAAGTAATGAATTAGTCTGAATAGCTGTCAGCTGTTAAATTTAAGTACACAATTAGATAATACCAATTTAGGTCAACCAATTATCAAGCAATGCTTCCTTTTGTTCAGTTTGTTGTGTAAAAAGGTCATGTTAGCAATTAAAGAAAAATACTTAAGCAAAACATGGTCAAGTCAAAGGGTCTGAATACTTTTTGTTCCCAAATTTTTATCAGTTTTACTGGTAGTCCATTGTATGAAGAATTTTTAGGTATAATATGTCTCAGTTTATTTTGCTATCCTCTCTTACATAAATGAACTATAGTGTCCTGCACCCACTAGTAAAAAAATATCAAAAATTCAGTTTCTGAACTCAAAATATGGTGTCTGAATAATTTTCGTTTGCCTGTAAAAAATAAAAATACTGTAAAAGAATACCATTATTAAAAAACAACACACTAATCCTTTCGATATCTTTATTCAAGACAATACTCTTTGTTGCTGGTGTAAAACGGAGCAAATCTGCATGTGCTGCAGCAAGTTTCACTATTTTCTACAAGGCATTCATGCAACATCGAATGAAATGTTTTTCTACTTTCTACAGTCATGATGTCATTGTGCTCTGCTGTGTTTCATCTACCGTAATACTGCTGCCCTGCTGGTGACTCCTACCGTAGTGTACTAGAAAATAGCTTTAAACACTGGTCTGCTAAACAAGTCACTATTTCAAGTGAATTATTCTCTAAACTCAGCTGAATGGAGTTGGAATGATATTCCAGGGTGAATCAATGGCACTAGCACCGCTGAACTGGTAATGGCACTGAAATTCTGAGAATGGACACCCCTTAAGAACCGAACGGTGCATCATACGTTAATGTTGGCACAAATAAATAATGCATACAAACCCATTAAAGATAAAGGCACTTTTCTGGGTAAGATTCTAGGTAAAGGCCTTAATAATTTGGAGCCTCAAACATATTCTCTCTACCGTAAACACCGGTGCACAATACAGCTATCAAGTTCCTCTGTTCACGGCCCTCAACCGGTTCTACAAGGGCAGGGATACGAAATGCGTGGACTGATCAGGTATCTGGAAGCGCTGAGTTGTCGGAGAGGATCATGGGAGATCCCAGCTGGAGCTCCTGCTGAAGTGACTCCATGTCAGCCGGGGTCATGCGGTGTACCTCGAGCCAATCAGAGAGCAGGGATGCAGACAGGGGGGCCAAGTCATTGTGACTAATGAAAGAGAGAATTGAGACCACTGAAACGTATGTTACAGTCGAGTACTCTAATTATCAGTGACGCACAGTTTAAAAATAGAGCGTGCACTTTGCAGTCACTGGGATCTGAACTGACCTTTCCCTGAGGTCAGAGTGCTGGAGTTCGGTGAGAGACTGAGTGAGGAGGTCATCGAGGTCGAAGCCGACGCCGTATCCCGCTCCACTGCCTTTAGGAGTCACTGAGAAAACCGGCGGCAAAATGTCTTCAACCTGGCAGGAAAAAACGATTGAGAGAAGAATGAAGCAAATGATCAAAATTAAAACGTAATCTAATATGTTTTCCAAACGCAAGTCACAGAGCCCATACGTATGAAAGCTTGTTTGAATCATGAATAAAAAAAGATAATTGCATTTTTATTTCTCTCAATTTGGACTTTAGACTACTTTATTTTCATAATGACCTTTTTCTTCATTACCCTGAGTTAGAAACAGGCCTTCATGCATAACAAATTTGTGTCAGAAAATAAAACAGAAAGATAATAATAATGCCTGGTATGACCTCTAAGGAGCCACAGTTTTATTTTCAATTAATCTAACAATAAATGAATCAATCACTATAAAGAATACACAACAATAAAACAGAAAAAGTATATAATATAATTATATAAGTAAAGTATATAAATAATATATAACAATATTAAAACAATATTACTAATCATAATTATTTAAAAGAAAAATCTATTTTAAAAAGGGTTAAATGTGTTTCTCATCCAGCAACATTGGTGCTACAGACATAAACTATAAAATAACTCAAATAAATGATTTCCATTTTTATGTCATATGATTTAAATGAATATTTTCAAGTGATTATAATTACTTTTGTACAATTAGACCCTCAGTTCTGGCTTGCAGTCAAGGTTTACTTTATTTCTAGCTTATTTGGAGCAGAGCATGAGTAAAAAAAACTTTACTACAGAAATTTCCATGACATTTTTCAATTTTAGTTGCAATTTCAGTAATTGTGATGTTCTTGTCATGTTTTTTAGTTCTTCAAATTAAACTAAACGAAACTAGCAGAAATAGATTTTTATATTTTATTTTCTTTCAGTTAGTGTACAGATTTTATTTCAAATAAAAAAAAATTCTGGTTTTAGTTTCAGTTAACCCCAGCCTGCAAATATTAATTTTAAAATTCCCTAATTGTTCCAGGATTTTCTTGACCGCTATTACCCAACAACCCAAATAAATATCTTAACCCAATTCAAATGAAATGAAAACAGGTTTCACTTTTCTAAGCAAACAAACTTTCACCTGGAAGAAAATAAAAATACACAACAATAATAAAAGAAATACCATATGCTCATATTGGAAGAAGGCCTATGATCATGTATTATTAATAAAACGTTCACCTGTGACTTTGAGAGCTGCTGTGTGACTGTGTGGATGTCAGGGATGCTGTTTGCCGGCTGTCCCGTGTCAGTGAGTCCAAGACAGGGTTGAGCTGCAGCTCCGGGAGGCTGTTTTGAAGGGCCCTGCACATGAGAGCCATTTTGACGCTCTTCTAAAATGCAAAGTTTGTCCAGGGCTTGAGGACCATTGGCAATCTCTGGATTGGAAAGAGATGTGCTGGTGTCCGAGACGCCAATGCTGGGGTTCAGAGCTGATGGTTTGGTCATAAAGGATTCCAGCGGCAGCAGCTGGATGTGAGCGTTGGACTGCGACTGCGCATGCGTGACAGGCTTCGGCTGCGTTTGCAAGTGCGCAAAGCCCGTGTGAGCGGGGTTATTCAGTTCAGGTGGAGGTTGGTGGGTTTTCTGGGGTTGGTGTGGAGTTGTTCCTGTCCAGTTCTCAAGACCGGTGAACATTGTTCCAACAGTCCGAAACGGAGGTTTTAATATGTTGTTTTTAGCAAAGGCACACGGGGTGGTTACTACACCAACACTTCCACCTCCTCCTACAGCAACCAACCCAACGTCTCCATTCTGAGCGGGACCTAAAGAGACGGGCTGTGCATCATGAGTCGGAGTTGGATGGAATATTCCAGCTGCCAAACACTGTCCCATTTGTGGCAGTATTTGTGGCGGTTTGAAAGCCTGCACTTCGCTGGGTTGCTTTGGCGCCATCGATTCCCCCCTGTCTGAGTTTGTCTTTATGACATTGCTTCCTTTTGCTGGCTGGATTTGGACCGTTTTACCCTCACCGGTCTTGGCACTATTGGTTTCCGTGGTCTGCAATTTGTCCACCCGTTTGTCCATCATTCGTCCCCAGCGCTCCAACAGCTTCTTGTCATTGTCGCTGAGTAAAACACCGCCCAAAGATTCGCCTTGTTTTCCCTCCTTTTTCTCCTTCTCTTTCAACTTCCTCTTTTTCTCCATCGCACGCTCCTGTCTTTTCCTCCGCTTCTCTTCCCTCTCTCGTTGTCTCTCCTGGGCCGTGACTGGCTTCTTCAGCTCTGGTCCAGAGTTGGAGGAGGAGAAGGATGAGGATAAACCTCCAGCAGATCCTCTGAGTAATTCGATACCAAGAGCTGCAGAGCCTCCATCTGGGGAAGAGAGAATTAGTACATTATTGACATGACAGTATTTGAACTTGGAAATAACTGAGAAAAATTGGATAAACATTCATAAGACAACAAAAAGTTCTTAAAATTTTCTATTCCGGTTTATAACAGTATTAGTGGGTAGAAAAAAAGTGGAAGTGTCAACTTAATATAATTAATATTTTACACACATAATATTTAAATTATCTAAATATAAAACATAAAATAAATAATATAAAAAAATAAAATAACACAAATGTTCAAATGTCTGGGGTCTGTAAGATTTTTAACTGTTTTTGAAGGTCACTTTTGCTTTGGTTAATTAATTTAACTAAAAACACAATAAAAAAAGTGTAATATTGTGAAATAAAGTATTTATTTGAAATGATTTTTTTTGGTAATATTGTAAATGTCTTTACTGTCACGTTTAAATAATATAATACATCCTTGCTGAATAAAAATTTTAATTTCATTCGGAAAAAATAAATGAATCTTATAGACCTTAAACGTATGAATGTTAGTGTGTATTTATAAGACAAACATTTTTTTAACAGTAAAAAAGGTATCTTAAAATTGGGAATTAGTTGGTTTTTATATAGTTCCTCACATGGGGATCATCAAATCTGGGGTTCTCTGGGAGCAAATTTCAGTGTTAAGCAATCTATGGCCACACTGCAAATTCTCTCACCTCGAGCCTTCTGCCTTAGTGCTGATTTAAGCAAGGCAGCTTTGAGAGCTGCTTTTGTGTCTTCTGAAATTGCGCCCTCTTTTTTTGTACCTTCCCCGGTTGTTGCTTTCCCTCCTTTGCCCAGGGAACGGGTGAGATTTTGAGAGAGCGACTGAGCCTGGGACTGTGTGAGAGAGAGTGAAGGGATAGACTGAGGTTCCGCAGTCTGAGAGATGGGGTGGGATGGAAGCATTTGATTGGACGAGACAAGCTCCTCCTTTGTGCAGTTCATCACCGGTTCCGTGGGAGTGGTCAGATCGATGGTTTCAGGCTGGCCGTCGGAGTTCGCGCTGGGCATGTCCACATCGTGGCAGCTTACCTGAGCCAAATGTGGCAGAATCTGAGTAAGGTGATGTGGAACTTGAAACGAGTTTGCATTCGTTTGAGTTTGCGTAGTGTCTGTAAGTTTGAAGTTGAGATTTGTGCGAGTTTGTGCTGTTTCTGTCAAGTTTTGAGACTGCTGAGCCGCGCAAAGGGTGCTACCAGACACCCCAACCGAACTAGAATGGAGAGGCCTAAACTGGATCTTCTTCCTGACGCCCTGCTTCTTCTTATGGAAGTCCTGGATTTCTGCTAGTATAGCTTCTTTGATTTGTTCTTTGCCCATTGTTTGCCGATCAAACTCAAAATCAAAGGCAGGAACGCACACTGGCTCGTCATCTGCGTCGTGGTACTTGGAGAGGTAAGGGTGTTCGAGCGCTTGACATGCACTGATCCGCTCTCGAGGGTCAAATCGAAGCATTGCGCCCAACAAGTCCAATGCACTGGGCTCAGCTTGTGGATACAGTGCTGCAAGCGGCTCAGCCCCTTTTGTAGGGAGGCTTCGCACGTAAGAACGCACCCGATCTGACCCTATCGAGCCGACGATGCTCTCGGGTGGCGTTCCCAAAACCGAAAGAATCAGTTGAAGCTGATGAACGTAGTTTTTCCCCGGAAACATCTGCCTCCTTCCGAGCATCTCACCAAAGATGCAGCCAACAGACCAGAGGTCGATGGCCAAGCTGTAGTGGTGAAGCGACAACATGAGTTCAGGAGCCCGGTACCAACGAGTGGCCACATATTCGGTCATAAATGAACGTGACTCTTCGGAGTGGGCCGCGCTTAATCCGCGCGCCATGCCGAAGTCGCCTATCTTCAGCTCGCAGTTTTCATTCACCAGCAGGTTGGACGGCTTGAGATCACGGTGAATGACGTTGGCAGAGTGAATGTATTTCAGGCCTCTTAACAGCTGATACAGGAAGTAGCGTGTGTGTTCTGGGGTCAGAGGCTGGCGGGAGTGAATAATCTGATGCAGGTCACTCTCCATGAGATCAAGAACCACATACCTAAAGAATGAGAGTCACTTTTAGCACATTAAATATGAGGAGACAATATGCTTGCTGCTTTGAACTAAAGCTTACACTGATTTGAAAGCCGAGTGAGGGACCACAGGCTGGAGAATGTCTTTAATGGCGATGATGTTGTCATGTTTGAAGTGCTTGAGAATCTTCAGCTCTCGCAGTGTGCGTTTGGCATTCGTCACAACCTCAAAGGCATTAGGGATCTTCTTTATTGCCACCTGCTGGCCTGAATGCATAAATAAGTTCAGATATTAGAAAAATTCCCAAATATCTATCCAAACAACTTCAGAAATTCAGAATTAACAGAATATATGCACCTTATAAACACCTAGATATACTTATTTTTCAACACAGAATAGGTAAGTGACTAGAAGAAATAGTATAAACAGTAAAACTATTTGGGCTACAAACTAGTGTGTTTATGATTACAATAATAAATTAAAATGATATGAAAACTAAAATCATGTACAGCTAAAATAACTGGAAGTGACACTAGAAGCCAAGTTTTTTAAAAAAATGGCAGTGTCCGCTTTTACATAAAAATAAAGTGGATACATAAAATTTAAATTTATGCATTTTTGGCAGAAATAAATTTAATAAAAAAATTAAATGAAAAGAAATTAAATGAACAGTGTGTTTATAATTAAGATAATACATTAAAATAATATGGTAAGACACACCAATGTGCAATTTCAAGCAGCAAAACGAGCAGTTTTGTACACCTAAAAATAGCTGGAAGCCAATGAGACCAGAAGCAAGACCCATGAAATGTACAAATGGCTCATTTTTAGGGGAAGAATAAGGTGGATAAGAACATTAATTGATTATTTACATTATGAATCAAAATAATTACATGCTATGCATTTTTTCTACACCAAATATACTTATAATGTGTTGCAAGGGTAAGAAAACCCGTTACAAATTTACATGCAATCAGGGAACATGATTGTGTTCATTTTCTTAATCATTTTTTAATCCCCTTAAATTAACAGACTAAATTCACAGCCCTAATTACAAAACATTATCTTAAAAATATAATAACTGCACATAAAATCAGTATACAAAACATACTTATTGCATATTAATAAACAATCAGCAAAAAACGCTCTGGTCATTAATAATAATGAACAAGAAGACATTAAATTGAAGAAGACATTAAAAGACATTAAATGTTTAAAATACATTTAATTTGATATTTATTATAATTATGATTTATTTTAATATCAATATTGTTTTATAATAATTATTAATATACATTACTAATGTTGTAATAATAATAATATGATATCAATAATAATGTAATAAATAGTAATTTATAATGATAATAATAATAATAACGAATTCTGACATCAAAGATTTAGACTAAAAATATTTTAAGTCGTTGAAATGCATCTTGGCACCCTCACCATTGTCTCGTCTTCGGGCCGATGAGACCACACCATAAGCACCTGTACCAATGGTCTCAATAATGTCATATTCTTCCCCAACTTCAAACTTCACATCCAGGGAGTGGGCTTTAAGCAGAGCCAAGTTCTTATCTGCGACAGTATTTGCATCTGTTACAATGGATGTGTCATCATTAGGCTGAGAGGGACCTTCTGTAACGCCTCTGTGATGGTTCTTGTCAGTGTTGCCCTCGGAGGCTTTTCGGGCCGGCACTGCTGGGGTGTCATTTGTCTCGTCTCTCTCACTGGTTGACATTCTGAAACAAAACATTCAGAAGACGGTTAAAGATTTTACTTTCTGTTCAGCTTATTATAATGGCCTCTAAACTTCTCTTGGACATGCCATACAGTCTAACTAATCTTTCCTCTTAATCAGTAACAGAAAAGACAACAATTTACAGTATTTCAAAAACAGCACCACTTTCATGTAACACACACACACACACACACACACACACGTTTACAGTTTGTTTTAAATAATAATACAAATATAAAACAAGCATTTATGTATTTGTCGTTTCAAGAAATGTAATTATGCGAGGTGCACACAGCTGTGAGTAGCTTATAACCGAAACCATCAAATTACTGAAGCAGGCATCACACATCTGTAATTGCACCTGATGGGACAACATACTACAGGTCCAGCAGGGCGTAGCTGTCGTCTGTGAGCAATTAATCCTGTTTACATGCCGCCACAGGGGCGTGAGAGCAACAACATGTTCACTCTTTCTCTCTTTTCATATTAGAACACAGCCCAAAAAAGCAAATATTGTGTAATGAAAGCGGTCATAATTACCTGTTAATATAAGGAAGCAGTGGAAATTCTGAGCGGTTCTTTCAAAGCATGTCTATCCTTTGCTATCACGAAGCACCCTTTTACTTCCTTGTGTTCTTCCGTATTGTGTTTGAATGGCAGCAAAGCTACCAATCAACTGTATGATCGCTACAGGATTAACCAATGGGATTCGACAACATTGCTCGAGGGGCGGGCTCCTTTGAAGTGTAAAATAGGGTCATTTTTTGGGCGGTGTCGAGTGTAAATAAGAAAGACGCGCGCATGCTGCATTATGTTATACTCTATATAATCATTTATAAACACAACAATATGGAGGTCCAAAACTGTAGGAATAATACTAGTACTAATACTACTAATAATAGGTAAATAAATGAAGGAATAAAGGAAATTCGGTGCTGATTTTTATTTTTATGTTACTTTCTTCATTTATTTATTATTTAAATAAATAAGTAAATAAATAAATGTAATTAATTGTACTTGTTCATATACATGTATTTCATTTTATTTACTTATTAATTATTTCTGCAGGTTTGGTTTCTATTACTGATCTGTATAAACGACTCTTTCATATTATTATATTATACTATATTATAGTTTTCTATTATAGATCAGGGGTTTCCATACAACAAAACTTCATTCGTTTACAAATTCGAACATTCGAACACGTGGAATAAATGAATAAATTATCCAAATTTATACATATGCAATAGAGGCCAGTGTTTACATTGCCAGTATTTATCTAACTGGACACTGACCAGCTGCACCAAAGAAAGAAAGAAAGAAAGAAAGAGGGTTAAACAACGGTATAAACTGGGCGGGATTTAAATATTTACTTTTATTTTCAATTATTATTTAATTTAAAAACCATATGGTAATGAGGACAATGGTTTTACTTGTTTTGACCACCATCTTACTAATAGAATCAGTTAAATTCTGGATTTTATGAACTATATTAAATGTCATTATGGCAAAGGATAATTAAACAGAATAGCTTTAATAGCTTCTTTCTCTTTAAATGTTTAAATAGTGTCTTATATAAATTAGGTGTTAACCATTTACTAATGTTAAAGTTCTTAAAGGGATAGGTCACCCAAAAATTAAAATGGTCATCATTTACTCACCATCATGCCATTCAAAATTTCAAGACATTTCTGTATAGTATACAAACAGTAGAATACAGTAGAAATCAAGGGTAACCAAAGTGGTTTGATAATATTCTACAAATGATCTTCTTTTGTGTTCCACAAAAGATAGTAAGTCATACATGTTTGGAACAGCATGAGAGTGAGGAAATGATGACAGATGTTTATAGCAGTTTTAGCTTATTGCTTTACTGTCAAGTTCCTTTCTATGTGACAAAAATGCACTATTAAGTGCTGTAATATCTATCATTATTTGTTTCTGTCCTGTTTTATTTATTCATTTATTTACTCCAATTTAAGGCCCTAACCCAGTAAAACATTCACGAGGAACTCATGGGCTATATTTGTCTAAGGCCGAATTTTAACCCCAGTCCAGCCCTGATGCTGTGGTGCGTTTACATTTGCATGTAAACCTGAATTTGAATCCTTGCACCTAATAAATGAAAACGATTACATTTTTTTCAACATTTTGTATAAGTGCTAAAATGTGTTTTGAGATATGAATGCAGTCAGTGGGGCTTTTAGACTTTCTGAACCGCGAAGCGCTCCCTGTTGGACAAAAGCGCATCATCCCATAGGAAACCATTATTAGCCAGTAACATCGGTCATGCCACGCGTTGCAGTTCTTTGGTCCAATCACAGTTCTTCTCTCAGACTTTTCCACGTTGCAATATATTCAAGGTGGGAGCCTGGCAAATTCGAGCACACATATTCTACAATTACAAATTGCACTTACGAGTAGCAACTTTTTAGTCTGCACAAAAAAGTGCAATGCCCTCGAACCATTCCTCTACAGGAGTTCCTAAATGGGAACATCGCGCCCGCTTCGTCCTGTGTTTTCTGGGTTTAGTTCTGTCGGTTTACGCGCTACATGTCGAGCTGTCCCGGGAGAACGATCCCGAATATCGCGCGATGTGCGACCTGGGCCATTCCGTGAGCTGCTCTAAAGTCTTCACATCTAGGTAAATGCGTTCATTTCAGTGCTGGCGGTTTCAATGCATTAATCACCTAGACCGGGGTAACGGTATAGGCAACGTCGTCCTGGAGTGCCAATGTCCTGCAGAGTTTAGCTCCAACCCTGAGAAAAAAATAAATAAAAATAAATTAAAAAAACCTCACCTGCCTGTGGCCCTAGTAATTCTGAAGACCTTGATTAGCTTGTTCGGGTGTGTATGATTAGAGTTGGAGCTCAACTGTTCAGGACAGCGGCACTCCAGGACCGAGTTTGGACAGCCCTGCCCCAGGTGAATAGACTAAATATGTAACAGATATACATTACGAATCAAGCATGCAACTTTCTGATTTTTTTTTTAATAAACAAATTATCTTATTAAATAGGCTATGCACTACTTTGCATTCATTTCTAGAACAGACTTCTGGACACTGTATAAATCCAGGTTGAGAATTTTGTATTAATTTAGTTTTAAAATCAGAAAAAAAACCTTAAACAGCCAGATGTCAAATGTCAAACTCCTCTGTAAAAACCTTCAGAAAATAGATAGTAATAAAACTGTTAAGTTTGCAACTAAAGTGGAGGTTTCTGGCTCAGGAGAAAAAAAACTCATTTTAGGAAAACAGTCTTTAAAGATATATTGGCTATTGTAATTCCCATCTACAGCTGAAAGTAGATAAAGTGCAATAAAATATACACTGAAACATGTATTATGAATGTTTCATCATTTCCATTAGTCTGAGAAAAAAATGTTATGAAAAGGCAAACAGGCCTAAAACAGTCTTTGCCAATAAGTTTTGTCATATGCAACTTGCAAATAGTGAATATTTGCATGCAAAAAACAAACAAAAAACATTTATTATCAACTGACTGATTGGTGGAACTTTGCTCTTTCTCAGATGGGGACGTGGATTTGGGCTCATCCAGATCTTTACTTCCAAAGACAGCCTGTTAAACCAGCCAAACAGTGTATTGGGAATAATTTTCTATACATTACAACTGGGTTTAGGTAAGTGCTGTTAGGCCATTAACGGTTCATACTGGGTCCCCAAAAGCTATTTCACCAATAATATCAAACCAAGTGTCATCTGCAAATACATTTTAATCAACAGGTCAGCTGGTGTCCAGCAGAGCAGTGTTCTTCCTTGTCATGTCGTCTTGGGTGTCAGTGGCTGGATCTGTATATCTGGCTTTTATTCTGGCATTTGTATTGGGTGATTTCTGCGTGGTCTGTGTCTCAACCTACATCGTAAACTTTGCACTCCTCTACACAAACCTGAAGAGAAGGACGGGACTGGAGGGTCGTCTGAATAGAGGGAAGAGCGAATGAGACTGTTTTTTTTTTGGAAGATATCTGGAATTAAGCTGCCTCTCACTTCTGTTCATGTTTATGGAAGTGATGATACAGTTATCAGAAACTGTATGATGCTTATGTTCATGTTTTTTGCATCCAGGTCAGATTGTTACACGTGCAAGTAGCCTAATGTGAAACCAAATTCTTATAAAATATAGATTAAAGAACTCTGTAATGAATAAAGTCAGATTTTCCATCTGATTGTGTGCTCATGTCAAGTGTATGAAAATTTAAATATATAATATTGCCCTAATGCTGCTGCCTATAGAGATACATATATCATTTTCAACATCAGGTCCACGTTATGACCCCCCACCCCAAAAAACAAACAAACAAACAAACAAAAAAAAACTTATGATAAAATAAATAGTGAGAAATACTTGAGAAATACTAGAATAAAAAAGTACTAATAAAAGTAATATAATAAATGTAATTCTATTAAAATATAAAATTATGATAATACATATATAAATAGTTTATTTTTGTTTTGTAGTATTTGAGACGTACGTGTGTGAATTTGTGTGTAATATATAGACAATACCTCACAATACCTTTTGTATTTGCTGTCCGAATGGCGTCATCTTCTGGACAGAATATGTCATGTGCTTATATGAATTTTGGCTATGGTGCTCTTTAGTATATCATTTAAAATGTTTACTTGTTCATTTCAGTTATCATTGTATTGCATTGCATTCTATGTTTCGAAACTACATTGTTTTGATCAAAAACCTAAATATTTAAATTTCATTTTGCTAAATATTATTGGATGATATAGAGTGACAACTGATATTTATTTGATTTTTATGTAGTCTGTTATTCTGTTATAAAAATCTAATTGGTTTACATTACAAGCTATCAGAATTTCATCTTACCTTTTGGCCATATTTATCAGCATCTGCACCATTTATCAAAATGGATAAAATAAAACAGATCTCTTTTCCCATGTAAAAGTATGAGTTCCATTTCCTGATGTATTAAATATGATACAAAACATAAAACACATATGCATTTTTTTTGTTTAGCACTAATCTAGTTTTAATAAACTTTCCAATTAAAAAAAAAAAAGAAGTTTTTTTCTGACTAGTATTTCATATGTCTGGCTTTACAGGGTTAATGAATTAGGGGTTTGTTGCTGAATAAACACACACACACACACACACACACACACACACACACTAAAATTAAGCAGCAGCACCAAACCCAGTTTAAAAGTGATCAGGTTACTTCAGTTTAGGTATGATTTATTTGAATGCTTGAATCAAGGTAACAACACAAGGCTCATTCATCTTCAGTTCTATGAATTTATTGAAGTATGTCACTGTATAGCAATGTCTTTTGCATTGTAGTTTACTGAGTTCTTCGTTATTTTGTAAATGATTTGAGTTCCTGTCACGGTCTGGTTTTCCTTTCAGTTCGGTTTTGCCCTTTTTTGGTATTTCCTGTCCCAGTTTAGTTAATCAGTCATTCTCGTCACCTGTGTTTAATTAATTATCTTGTTTCCTTGTTTGGTCGATCCCTTTATAAGTCCTGAGTTCTCCCCTTATATCTTGTCTGATCTTACGTTTGTATTACGTTGTGTGCGTCGTCGTGCGCTCTTTGCCTCCAACACCCACCCGTAACAGTCATTGTGTCACTTACGATATGATTTCTTTGAAAAATGTCAGTTGGAAAGCACTGCAGACAACAGATGGAGGATATACGGTTATAAAACAAATATACTTAACGCATTATTATGCAAGCCAGACCACTGTTCCAGAATGAATGATTGATGCAATAACTCATAATGTAACAATCATAATACAACAATAACTCTGTTTAAAAAAAATCAGTTGGGTGAGTGATTCAATGACTCATTCAATGACAGACACTTTTGTTACTAAACAAATAAAAGCTTTTGAACAAATTGATTGGAGTGAATAATTCTTCCCTAAAGATAGGCTGCATTTATGCATACTTTCCTATACCATCCAGTAGGTAAAAAACAGTATCTGAAAAGGATATTATGTCAAAATTCACAGTATTAATAAATGATTTGTGAACAGTAGAGAAGTAACACAACTGACGCTGGAAATCACATGATAATGACAACCTGACAAATGTAATAGGTCTGGATTACTTTCATGCCATACACATTCAAACGATGTGTACAGAACACCCATTTTAAAAGTTGTGAAGTAAGTATATATACAAAAATAGTACAGTATACGATTTTGGATGCAGCCGTGTTGACTTTGCATGAATCAGCATTTTTGAACAAATCGATCGAGTGAATGATTTAGTGTCTCTTTCATAAAGATAGGCACTTGATTAAATATTGGATAAACTAATCATTGGTCATTTTCCCAATTTTAAGTTGAACATGCTTTGCTATTTTAAAATAGCCTCATGTATCCTCAGGCCATGACAAATCAAAAATGGCTTGGTTAATACAGGATGTGCTCTACATTCTCAAGTTATTCAGTGTGGTTCTACAGTAGAGGTTATGTCCTTGAACAAGGAAATGTAATACAGCAGACATTCCTTCTGACCTGATAGGATTTCTGGTCTCATCTAACATTTTCTGGCATTTTACAGACAGCAATACACTGAGTGCTTACTCCAAAGCCACATTTTAATGTACTCGGTGGCAGATTAATATGACAGAAGGAAAGAACTGCTGACACGCGGGGATGTTTGGTATCGGCAGCAGCAGAGGTGCGGTGTCAGTGATTCAGAGCACAAGGAGTGACTTTGCAGAGAAACCTGACACCTGGCTGGCTTCTTAACCCACTGTAGCTGCACTACCAGTGTCATCATGGCACTTGAACAAGCAGAGAGTGAAGATAAGAGACTGGATACAAAGCCGGAGTGAGACAGAAACAGGTGCAGAGAAGAAACAGCATTGCTATATAAATAAATAAACGGACAGGTCTGTTGTGATAGGGTTGAGGACAGCAGGAAACATTGCGTAGTACTAATAATTCAGTTCAACTAAACAAATAGTCAAAGAGACATTTAAAAACTTATTCAGTAGACTGTTTCACATTAATAACTTTTTGATTTGTTGGTTAGGATTGAGTAAATTTTCTCCAACTGGCTGTGATCGTCATTTTAATGATCCCTATAGCTATTCTTATATTCTTATTCTGCGCGAGAGTGTACAGTGCTTCCCGTCCTTCATGCTTCTTCGTTCTGCTGAAAGAACACTTTTATAGTTTGGGTCCTGTTGTTAATTTTTAAATTGATGTTTTATTTATTTATTTATTTTTTTATATAACGTTAGAAGTTAGAAGATTGCCTGAATGGATAGGGTCACACCAAACTGAAGCCAAAGAACTACAGTAGCACTGAGGAATGCTGACTGCATCCACTGCATCGGGGCAAAAAATTTGCTCTAGAACGCACTGTACAGACTATAGCCGTCAGCCAACTAACATATACACTCTGCACTTGCATGAGAGAACATAGCTCTCTCATACCAGCAGGTGGCAGTAGTCTGTATTCGGCATTCAAAGGGGGAAACTGGAAGCGCTACAAAGCAAGCAGCAATAATTGGCTAATGCCAAGTTCACACTGCACGATTTTAGCCTCGTTTTTAACTCGCCGAGAGGTTTTATGAAATCGCTGACAAATGCCCAAAATAGGAGGCAAATCGGTGCTCGTTCACATGAGTGACAATCACGCAATGTGAATTAAAGACATGATCTGAGAGAATTTGCTGACGCCCGTGAAATATTTGGCATGCTAAATGGACCTGTTGGCGATTCAAAATCCTGCTGTGTGAAAAGAGTTCTAACTGAAAAAATACATTGAGATGTCCTACAGCCAATGAGAGAGCAAGATACAGGAAAGCGGGAAGTTTGGGGAGGAGTTATAGATGATTATAGATAAAAGTCATGCAGTGTGAACTTGGCATAAGTTGCAAATGCCACTGGCATTGTCAGCCCTTGTTCTTCTTGTGGATAAAGAAAGAAACAACAAGTGTCTGTACGTTCCCTCTTCACTCCATTTGCTTTCGTCGGTTCCGTTTTTTCTTGTGCACTCATTATCTAAGCTGAATATCCAATCTGAGTTCTCTTTCTTACCGATGTGCTCCGCCAATAGTGCAGAACACACCGGAAAAACTAAAGCTGACCAACGTTGCCCGATGGCCGACCATCAGCTTGGTGTGTCCCGGGCTTATCTGTGTATCCAGTTCCCACACTGCTCAATCTTCAGCAACACAGCAAAAGAAATCATATGTATCTTGCCTGAGGTGTGAATGTGAATTTGCCATCTCTATTGAAAGTGATTCAAAAAGAAGTATTGTGTGTACCATATGCAGGTGTAATAAAGGTCTTTCTATTGGGTGGTCCTCATGGGCTTCAGGCAAAAAGTGTGACAGTGTAGTCCGATTCAAGAACAGTTGGTCTTTTAATGAATCAAAAACATACAGTGAGGTGCAGCCCAGTTCACAAAAAATGTACTCTTATGAACTGGTACTTTTAGGTGAATCAAGAACCAAACGAATTTGAATCAAAATCCTATGATTTAGAATCAGGAAATCTATGTTGATTCCCAGCCTTATTGTCTTTCATGGTAATATTAATAAATCCTCCACTTGATGCTCATTTAAAAAAAAAAAAAAAATCTACTTTTACATATGTGATTCTGAACTTATTTAATTCCATTACAGATTATATCTTTATTATATTTGTTTGAATACCTTTGGAAAAGAACAAGCAGCATCAATTTTGGTGGTTATATAATTAACGGTCAAGGAGACATGTAACCTCTGACCAAACCATTGAACTATAAAAGCACTGGAAAGCACAAGCTCAAACAAATCTCTAATACTGCAGATTGAGTGGAAGTGAGTGGGAATTCAGCTATTGAGTAAAGCAATGTGTTAAGTAGACTTAATCGAATTGTGGAGGTCAAAGATGCCATGAAGGTGGCTGTAATGAGCTTTATATTCACTCAAAGGTCTTAAATTAGTTTCTGGTGTATTTCCGAAGGCTCTAAGAGGACCCTTTGACTTCCCACATCAAATACTTATATACACAAATAAGTCATAGATAGTTCTTTGTTTATCCATACATGGTGGAAGATTGCGTAATTGTACTCCAGAAATATATCTCTGCTATTTTGATTCTTCTGTTTAGTATATGTCTGGGCTGAGATGAGATGGATGCTTGCGTGACCATACAGTGTATATCTGCCTTGAGCGTCTTGTAGAACAGAACAGCTTAAGTCCAGCAAAGCACATTATGGCAAATAATGGCCCACACTTCAAGGAATCAATCTAGTCTGCTGTTCATATGACTGTAGTTCTTATACCGCTGATCTACACAGCCACCCACAAAGGCAAAAAGGTTAATACTTCTCTCACTTGTAATGCTGTCGTTTCAGACTGTTTGATTTGGGAACTGGATAAAATACATGAAACTGAGCTGAATTCATTCCCAAGAGCCGAGGGACTGATTGAATAGAAAAGATTGATTGCTCTCGCGCTGTGTGAGATTAAAATTCATCCTTGACTTAGCTGTGTGCCATTTTTTCAAAGTTCCAATAAAAATTCCTTAAGCTCATTTATGAATTAACATGTTACTGCTTCTGACTTTGTACACAGCTACAGGGATATTATGCAAAACAGGGACTAGTTAACATTTAGTTAAAAGATAGTCTGCCAAACTGAATGTCAATATATTTACAGTATCATTTGAAGGTGAGTAAATGACCACAATATTTTCATTTTGTGGTAACTATCACTTTAACTGAAGTTAAA
>JAUZSZ010000114.1:3814525-3826286 GCA_034780575.1 Labeobarbus marequensis | reverse complement strand
GGCTTAAATTTTGCCATGAACCATGATTGTCATAGGCTAGTCAATTTCTAAGTGAAGTTTTGTAGGAAAAAAAAAAATCTGACCAATATTACTAATGCAAAGTACAAATATAGGCTATATTTTTTAGTAGTATAAAGTGATCGTGTAAGCAACTCAGTTAACTCCACTTTACTCAAGTAACTCAGGAAAGAAATGGTTTGACTTTACAACTCTTCACAAGTACTGTTAGTCTATTTCTTAAAGAACCCCTGCGGCTTGTTTAGCTAATAAATGATTACTAATTACTTTAAACATATCCAAACAACACATTCTTGTTCATATTTTTTCCTGTGATATTTGTTTTCAGTCCATTATACGGCGATAAACAAGCATGACAGTATCGACAGCGCGGAGAGATATTGTTTATTGTCAGGTGTGGACCGCATCACTCAATGATATCGCGGAGTGATATCATCATTAGGAAACAGCAGAAAGTCAGTAATCTGTGTAGTCCCGGTTAGTTCTGTAAATCAGTCACGGCGAGAGGGGACTAAACATCGCATTTGCTTTTACCAGTTTCATTGAATCTTTATAAGTCGTGCATTTTAGGCTATAAAACACATCGTGAGACATAAAGAAAGACTGCATTTAGGATTACGTCTAATTGATCATCCGGTTTCAGTTTTCTCTTGTGTAATTAGGAAACAGTGTAAAGAACTCGTCCTAGATCTGCCAAAAAGGAAGACTTGAACATCACACAGCAGACATCGTCTGTAAGGAATCCCTCATTATAAAAGGCAACGTCGCCACCTAGTGGAGATTACGCGCACGCAAACACACAGAAATACCGTGATACTGTCAATGATTCAGTGCCAATGCAGAAGTATACGGACATAACGGCAGCAATACAGTGCTGTTTCTGTAGAATTGAACGGAGTTGCGTTCTCTTTTAGAATCGCCCTGAAGCCCCGCCTGCTCCAGACGACCGCATGGAGCCGCGACGAGGTGGCCGAGTGGTTAAGGCCAAGACCGGGGTTCGAATCCAGCTAAAGACAACTTTTTGTAATATTGTTAATTTCATTAAATAAAGGTAGTTTCAAGGTTAATAAAATGTACATATGCACTTTTTTGATATTCTTTCATGGAAATTAAAGTATACCAATGGAAATGTGTTTTTGTTGCTATTATTAGTTATTTAGTAGTTGTAATATTGATATTATTTATTCTGATTAAGTATTTTTAGGTTACATTCATTCATTCAAGATACACATCTGTTATTTCTAATGAAAAAGATGCAAAATAGTCATTAATATGCTGAAAAATGTCTGTGACCAGAATGACAAAATGTACATATTATCTTTTTATGTCATTCTTTCGTACACCTTCGGCGCGGTTCGGCAATTTGATTGACACCTGACTAGAAGTGCTGACCCCTCCACCTAGCGGTGATACGCGGAAACGTGCCGTCGACATCCCCAGATGTACTCTGATTGGAGAAGAATCCTGTAACATAATAGTAATGTATCGCTCAACACTAACGTATCCTAAAGAGGCTGATTGAAGTGCTACCTATCCTACAGCCATCCATAGGCCTATGGTTATTATTGTATACATTCTTATTTTTGTCTTAGAGAATAGCATGTGTATCTTTCACGACACACCCAACCATTCAAATATAAACAAGTTCACCCTTACCCTTATTTTTCTTTTATCACATCGCAAAGAAGCATGCTTCAAACAATGAGTTCAGATTACAAACCACCATCCAATACCCAGACTACTGTTACAGCCCTTGTTTAACATTGTTTACCTTTCTGTGAAGCTCATCAAATATTTAGGTACAAATTGCCAGGCAGTTTTAAATTAACTCTCTTCAGCTAGAATGAAAAATATATGGAAGCTTTTTTCTGCCAAAAGATAAAATGGTAATTGGGCTTCTATAGAAACGCTAGTCTCTTTTATGTAGGAACATACTGTCTATAATTTCTGTGTTTTCTGTACTTTTGTATGACTATTGTCTTTTTCTAGTTTAGTTATGTAATGCACAGCATGCTTGCACAGGAAGCATTTCACTGGCATTTTATTGAGTATGTGATCAGTAAACTATCAGTGAACCACCACTATTGCAACACCATGGCTTCGTAGTAGAAGAGTCCGGGTGCAGAATTGGTCTGTCTGCAGTCCAGATCTTTCATCTATAGAGAACATTTGGCGTATCATTAAATGAAAAATATGTCAAAGACGTCCACAAACTCTTCAGCAGCTGGAAACATATATCAGGCAAGAATGGGACCAAATTCCAACACCAAAACTCCAGAAACTCATAATCTCAATGCCCAGATGTCTTCAAACTGTTTTGAAAAGAAGAGGAGATGCTACACCATGGTAAACATGCCCCCATCCAAACTATTTTGAGACCTGTAGCAGGAATCAAATTTTAAATGAGCTCATTTTGTGCATAAAATTGTAAAATTTCTCAATTTAAACATTTATGTAATATATGTTCTATTGTGAATAAAATATTGGCTCATGTGATTTGAAATTCTTTTAGTTTGAATTTTATTCAAATTTAAAAAATGTCCCAACATTTCTGGAATTTGGGTTGTACATAGAGCAAAACTAACCATTTGTTTTTCTCATGCTTGACAAATCTTGCATGTGTGACATGTATAAATGTGTGTGTCTCAGAATATGGGAATGCATTGCCACCGGATAGATATTCCTGACAAAGGCCTGCTTTTATATCGACACTTATATGATCTCTTATAAATTAGAAAGCATACCCAGGTAAAGAAGTCGCCGCTCGCCAATGCTTTATGGTTGTTTTGCTTTTCTAAACCAGTCTACACTTTATCCAGCTCTGGCGGTCAAATCTTGGCTCTCTCTGTCTAGTTCTCCCAAAAGTCTCTCTCTCTGCTGTTCCCTCCGCTTCCCACTCCTCTCCACTCACCCTCTCCTGCGACCTCAGCGGATTCTACCCTGACAACGTGTCCATTCTCTGGATCCAGAACGGAAAGGTTCTTCCCAACTGTCCTTTGTCCGTCCAGAATGAGGAAGGGATGTACGGAAGACATCAGTATCACACGCTGAGTGCGGAGGAGAGGAGCCGAGGAGGAGAGGTGCAGTGTGTGGCCCAGCAGCCCAATGTGCAAGAACCTGCCTTTGCAGCTATCGACCTCTCCGCTGTTGACGCACGAGGTATGGGACATGACTTCACTTCTTATGTACAGTAATATAATGCTACACTATGCCAAGATTAACAGCTTTATTGTGCTTTATGATCCAATCAGCATTGAGAACAGACTCAAAGGAAAGAATCTGCTTCAAGGGTGTCCAGTCCTGCTCCTGGAGGGCCACTTTCCTGCAGAGTTTAGTTCCAACACACCTAGCTGGAGGTTTCTAGTGATCTGGAAGACCTTCACAGCATTGCAAACAGGATAACTCTGCCTCCGACGGGCACTTTAGAGTGGGAACAGTCATGGCAGTCTTATTGAATGTTTGTTCAAAACCGAAGTGCGTAAAACTGGCCACCTCAAATAGTCCTTCGAATGTGAAGGGTACACTTGGTTCAGGTGTGTTTAATCAGGACTAGAGCTAAACTCCCCAGGAGCAGAACTGGACTCCCCTGGTCTACAGTGACTAGTGTTGTGTTTTAAATGGATTAAAGGTAAAGTGTGTGAAATAGTGTAGAAATAGGTATATAGCTAGTGGTGGATAAAAAGTTCTTATTACTTTTACTGCTCTCATCTCTTTCAGTGCAAAACCCAGGCCTGAATAAGTCAGCCAAGGCTTCGGTAGCAATGATGATTATTTCACTCACGCTGGTTTTTTTGCTCTGCTTTGGATTTTCTTGGAAAAGAAGGGATGGTAAGTCTGGTAACACACCAGTGACTTAAGATACAAGCAGAAGGCTTTCCATTAGCAGCCACATTCATCTCAAAGGGAGTCGTTTCATCCCTGAAAGAATGTGATGTAAATGCATCCATATTTGCTGTTCCAAAACATATGTAAATGTGACTTGTCACTCTATTTATAAGCGATAAATGAAGTTTTTCTTTGTTAGCATGGCCCTGCTATTGATAGGCCTGGTGGGAGATGCTGTAACTGCATGATTCTGGGACAGAAAGCATCTTTCTCCATTGGTGTGCATCCCAAAAAAACCTGATGAAATAACATTCATAGAAAGCAACAAAGAAATAGCAAATCTTTTAAAATTATAGACATTTTTAAACATTTACTTACCGTCTAGTTGTTCCAAACCTATATGAACTTCTTTCATCACACACACACACACACACACACACACATGCTGTGTTTCCATGTTTTATGGGAACTCTCCATAGGCGTAATGGTTTTTATACTGTACAAACTGTATTTTTTGATCGCTCTACACCAACCCTACACCTAAACCTACACCTTCCCCTTACAGGAAATTTTCTGCATTTTTAGATTTTCAAACAACTTCATTCTGTATGATTTCTTAGCTTGTTTCATCTTGGGGACCTAAAAATGTCCCCACAATGTCAAAATTTACTGGTATTACTATCCTTGCGGACACACACACACAAACATATTGGAGAATGTTGGAAACCAAGCAGTTTCTGGTCTCCATTGTTTTCTGTAGTGTTTTTTTTCTTAATATGGGGTCAATGGATACCAGCAACTGTCTGGTTACCCACATTCTTCAAATTATCTATTTTTATTTTCAACAGAAGAAAGAAGCTCATACACATTTGACATAACCTGAGGGTGAGTAAATGATGGCAGAGTTTTTGTTTTTGGGTGAACTGTCTTTAATGTCACAGCTCAGGGCAGTTGCTAATGATTATGAACATTGAATGAACAACTGAATGGAAATGCTAACACTCTCACATCTCTTTTCCTCAGAGAAGCTGAAGTCTCTGAACATCTCGGCGATCGTTCTGCCCCCCCGGGTGGTTGTGGGTAAGAAAGGCAGAGTCACCATCACTGTGGAAGGCAGGTTGGCAGAGAGAGTACAGACCACATGGTTTCTCAATGATGTTCCCATCACAGACACTGCATACAGAGGTACCAGTCAGCTAATGTCAGTCATTAGTCAATAATAATAATTAATAGTCAACATCAGTCAATCATTCACCTTCATCCTTTACTAGTTGACTGTTGGCGAACATTTTGGCCTTTACAGTTTATCATGCAAATCTAATGACGCACAACTTGATTGTGGACAAATGAATTATGTGCAAGTGCAATGTGTGATCAACACATGATTCCGAACTAGTCGACACAGACTAATGAATGACTAGTTATGCAACTAGTTCTACTACTTTATTGATGTTTGAAATTGACATTAAATGCATTGTTTCTGCACTATTTTCATGAAGTCAAAGGGACAAATGCAAATGATATTAAAGTTACAGATCTAGTAGATATGAAAGTGGTGGTTTTGCACATGTGATCTATCTTAACTTATTAACCAGTACTATCATAAATGTGTATGTTTGGCCTTTTCTGACTTTCTCACCTCTCTCTTTCTCACCTCCTCTCTCTTTCTCACCCTTTCTCTCTCACAGAGAAAAAATCTGGTCCTTTTTGCTCGGCAGCCTACGATCCTCGCAGCTCTCGAGTGTCTGTGGTGTCGGAGAAAAGCTCTCTGCTGCCCTCTGCTGCCGCCTCTGGATATTACAAGCTGCACACTCAGATGTCGCCGCGCTCGTCCTCCAGCTCTGTGAAGCAGCTGTTCTCCTCCGTCACATTTATACCTGACCTGTCCGTTCACAAGGGTGCAATCTTCAAATGCCACATCTCGTATAAGGGCAAAGACAAGATTGTGGCCGAGAGAGTGTCTGACAAGTTTACTATTCTAGGTCAGAGGTCGCTCATCAATTATCTGCAGCTGCCTTTTCCCCTGTGAAGCTAATAGGAGAATCTCTTGAAAATATGTCCAGGTCTCATATTATTATTATCACAGTTATCATTTTTGCATTAGATAGATTGTTCTCATGACAATTAATCACATTTTTAGACACTCGTACCTTTGAGAAGGTTTTTTAGGGTTTTTTTTGTGACTTCTATTATTCTAAAGGTAATTTCATAAATTATAGGCAGTATAACAAATAAAAAATATTATAAATATTTCTACAAAAATATAATGAAACATTTAATGAAACATTTTTTGTTTTGCAATTCAAATCAGAAAATTCATTTTCATAAAGCCAAACATTTTTCAATTTAATACAATTTTGTGATGTTTTTCTTTTTACATTACAATACGAGAATTGGATTTAATAAAAAAAAAAAAAACATTATATATATGTCCGAAAAGATTTAAACAAAATTATAATTTTTACATTTCATAAAATGTTGTTTCTTTGTTTTCTACACTAGCTATGAGAACCTGGTTTAAAAAAAAAAAACTTTATGGTCCTAAAATAACCTTCATTTTCAGAAGCAAAGCATCATTTTGTTTTTCTAGATTTTTATTCTCCTTTAGCATGTAAAGAAAGATGCATGTTTCGATCTATTTCATTTCATCATGTTTACAAGACAGTGTTGTTGTTTTTTTTTTGTTTTTTAGCACCACCTGAAGTTTCAGAGATCCAGTTCTCAGAGCCAAATGAGGAAGGAGGTGCAGTATGACAAACAGTGCACATATTAAAATAGTGCAAACGATGTAAATGCATCATTACTGAAGGTTTTCTCTCCCCAGGCGTTGTGACCATGACATCCCAGGCCTCTGGCTTTCATCCAGACATCATCACCTTCCGCTGGTTCTGTGAGGGCGGCGAGCTGAGCCCCGTGTCTGTCCCGCAGGCGCTGGCGGCCCCTCGGCCGGACGCTGCGGGCTTCTTCTCGGCCCTGAGTCAGTGCAGGCTCCCCGCCGTGGAGCTGGAGCGAGGAGAGACCCGGGTGTGGGTCACCGTCCACCACATGGCCCTCAAACAGCCCCTCACTCGCCAGACCAGAGGTGATCTTGTGCATCAGATAAAGACACTGTGTAGAATAGAGTGCATTAGTGCTCTTGGTGCTGGAGGTATTTTTCCATTCATTTTTCCCATAGAGATTTTTAAAAAGTCTTCATTAGAACGTTATAAGCAATGAACCAAACCAGCTACGAGGCGAATCACAACATTACAAACTTTGAAACTTTGAAGCAAAAAAAAGTATTTGAAGATCGGACAAAAAGTAGAACACTGTGAACTAAACAGCTTTATAGAGGGAAAGAACTGCAATCTCATGACATTTACATTTAATAATTTAGGGTGGACATACAATAGCAATCAAACCAACAAGAAAGCAACAATATATAAGCACTGTTATATAAGCACTTATAGTACAAGTATCAATGTTTTTTTTAATAATAGAATAGAAAGAGCTAATGTTAGAGGGTTAATTTATTATTATTTGTTTTATAATAAATAAAAAGAAAACAAGTAGATAGAATTGAAAAACAAATGGAGAGTGCTAGTGTTAGAGGGTCAAGTTTTTTATATATAATAAATAATAGAAAACAAGTATAGAATAGAAATAGAATAGAGAGTGCTGAATGAAGCGCTGTGAATAACATAATTGGATTAAAAACAATAATTTGATTACATAGATCATTTGTGGGGCTTTATGTAGGGGAACAATCACTGCAAGCTCTTTTGAAGCAGTTTGCTCTATGACTCTCTGATTGGTGGAGATTTTTTTGCAGAATCATGGGTAATGTAGTTTTTACCAGGAATTATGCTGTTAAACATAAATCTTTAAAAAAGTACGTTGAAATGCTGTGGACTGATGGTTTCTACAGAGGCATATGCCATCGATTAACAACCTCAGAGCTCACAGTAGGTCAGTCTTTAAAGTTTATCTTAAAAAAAAACAAGTTTTACTTCCGGAACTCAACTGTTGCACTTTATCAAGCTATCAAACTATTATTTCTGCAGTATATACTGTATGTTGCACAGTATGACCATTTTCTACAATAGCAAAAATGACCTACTGCATTGACCAAAATGTGATAAATATTACATCCCATAGTGCATTGCTCAACTTCTGCTTCTACTTAATGGATATCAGTTTCAAAAACTCCTTTTTTATTCATTATTTTAACAGAATGCTAAGAGTTGAGACATTTAAACACAAAACTAGATTATGCAAAAGACCCATAATGCTGCCGCTTTGGTAGTGTGTAAAGTACACCATACTTTAGTTACAGTGATGATTCACTGAAGAAGGCTTGCTGCCGAAACGTCTGATTGTTGTTTGCTCTATCACAAAATTAAAATAAATTGAACGTTATTAAGAAGATTAAGCAAGGATCCCTTACTTGAAGTTGAATTGGATGTTGCTGATTGATCTATGCACCCAAGACTAAAGTAAAGTGCAGTAATTTTTAGTTTTTCCATGAAATTTGTTAATGTACACCATACTTTAGCTACAGTACTCTCAGGTAAAGCAATGTATCCCATATAGCCAATCTCAGCTGCTTGATTTTTTTTTTTCTTTTGGTATCACTTTATTCTGATAGTCCACTTCAGACATTCTACTAACAGTAAGTACCTTTGCAACCACATGTCAACTAGCAGTCATTGGAGTAGTAGTAGAATTAATATCTTCTAACACTTTATTTTGATGAGTCCACAACATACTGACTTTGAGAAAATTTGCAAGTAAATGTAAACTTACTCTACTAATCCTAAACCTAACCTACTGAGAGATAATAGACATATAGTTGCTAATTAATGAGAATCAGTTGACATGTAGTTACAAAGTTACTTATAGTTAGTAGAATGTCTAAAGTGGACTATCAGAATAAAGTGTAACTTTTTTTTTTTCTTTTTTTTTCCATCACAAAATGCAACTATATTATCGCCCAGCTTTTTATATAAAGTTGGATATATAAGTATCTCCAACTTCATCTGCATTGTTAGATCATGCCTCCATGCCAGATAATAAAGAACCAGTCCCGGACGCCAGATATCGCCGGAAAATATCCGTTTTGTCTGGTAACAGAACAGCTAGTCAGCAGTCTGGTATCCAAAATGTTATATTATAGTCTATACTATAATGGAAGTTTAGAATAATAGAGGTGAAAGAATACAGCCCACTGAGGAGTAAAGCTCCCGGGAATGTTCTCCATTTACTCATACTCTTTGAGATCTTCTGGTCAGTAACTCCAAAATCCAGCCCTTAGGAAACTCAAATTCAGACAACAAATCTTCAGCTAAAAGAAGTGGTTGAATTGTATTAAATACTGATGGAAAAAATCTATTAATAACCCATTGAGCATGAGTCTTACTCATTGTCAAATGATTTGGTTCCATGAAGAGAATTTTTAATGTAGCTCAATCACTGTGACAATGCTGGAAAACTAACCTGGTCAGGAGCAGGCTAACTGTCCGGCTAACACTGACCAACAGACTTGGGCATTGACTCTCACTCATAGTATTATTGGACTTTATTATCAGCCCCAAAGTAAAAGTATACAGAAAATGCAACTTAAATAATAAATCAGATAAGTAAAAATATAGGCTACAACCAATTGTATTTAATGTATTGTGCCTTAATGACATTGATTTAAGATATAAGAAAACATTTTAACATGTTTGCTACTTGCGCACTCAGTTCAATCAGCAGCATGCAGCCTTTCTCTGGGGTTTTATGACCGATATACCTTTTATGATTATTAGTAGAACATAAGAAAATTACAATCTAAAATTGCTCTTTAAACATTAAAATCACTAAATTAAAAGTTAAAATCTCAAATTTAAAAATGAAAATAAATAATAAAAAACAGACTACACTTTAACGGGTAAGAGGAACACACATGAACTCATTTGAGCTTTATAATTGGGACTGTATCATTTGATTTAACCATAGTCCCTTTACAGTTACTGCTGTCATAAAAATACAATTAGGCTATATGCCAGTTTAAAATTCTACATGTCACATTTAATGTCCAACAACAAATATTTTAACAATACATAGGCCTATTTGCATTTACATTTAATCATTTAGCAGACGCTTTTATCCAAAGCGACTTACAAATGAAGACTTAATATAGGACAATATAGGAATATAGGACAATAGTCTATTTCACTGCACCTATTCTCTTGCGCTCCGTCTGTTTAGTGTGCATCAGCGCTTATTCATTCGCCCGCTCCTGACAGCAAAATTGATATATTTGCATGACTTTCTAACATTTACAGAAGAATAATATCAGTTATGCACTGAGGAAAAAACAACATCTCAAATGCATTAAACAGCACAAACACTGTATATCTGCTGTTTGCCACGGTGGATCGATTTGATCCATGATCGACATTAAGGGCTGCTGAAGAGCAAGTGTGCACATCAGATTATCTCGACTCACTGAACCTAGATCATATTAGTGAGATTGCGTGATCATAAATCTCTTTTCTTAGCGTCTTTTATGAAACAGGCTTCAGTATCCACATGTTATAAGAAATTTAAGAGTGTCAGAGGGGCATCCTCCTCACTAATACTCCTATAAGAAAACTGTAGCGGATCAATTAACTGACGAGTATACTCTATAATCCAAGGTTTAATCATTCTCTCAAAACACTTCATTAATAATGATCTTAAAGAAATCATTCATTTGTCATGCATTGGTCTTTTCAGGAATGGTACAATGATGGACTTTTTCTACACTGCAGGTTTTCTCTGTAATTTCACAAGTCTCCCACTCACTTTATGACTTTTATTTTGTTGAGTGGTTTGCAAAATCCTCAAAACTGAGGCTTTATCAATCTGCAGATATTCCTCTGTTTTTAAACTAGAGTGAAAATCCATACATCTATATCATTAAAATCTTGTGTATCACATCACCTAGAAGACAATAAATTAATTTGCTATATCTTTATTTTCTGTCAAAGACTCCAAATTAATTTCTATTGGTTATATATTTCGATCCATCAAATTCCATCGCTACTGCTTGATTGCTTTTATCGTCATAAAATGTAAACTTTATCATCTGCTAAATATGACTGTAAGGCATGAAGATATTAAATTATTGCAAATACTAAGATCATGATATTCGGTAAAGCTGTTGTGAAACAAAGTAAATTATGAAAAGTGTTATAAAATAAATCTGACTTGATTTGCATGTATACTGATTACAGGTAGTATAATACAGCACACTATGCAGTAAGCAGCCAAAAATAAGCTGGAAATTCACTAAGAAAGCCTTTATTGATCTGTAGGGTTCATAAAACAGCCCTCGGTGTCAGAGATCATCTGCTCTGAGGAGCGTCCGGCGAGCTTGGCCTGCGACGTCACAGGTTTCTATCCTCCGGACGTCTCTGTCAGATGGCTGCGTGTGAAAGCGGATGAGAGAGAGGAGGACAGCGAGCGGGAAATCACAGACGGAGCTGAGCTCTGGGGCCCTTTGCAAACTCTGCCCAGGACCTTTCGAGCAAAAGCCTTACTTAAAGATCTGCGAGAGATGGCGAGAGGAGCTGAGATCGTCTGCAGAGCGATGCACTGCTCCCTGCTGAAGCCCATCCACAGTGTCTGGACAAACATTCATATCCGTAAAAACAACAGATTTATCTTTTTTATTTATTTATTTTCTTTTCTTTTGAAAGAAGTCTCTTCTGCTGATCGAGGCTGCATTTATTTGATTGAAAATACAGTTAAAAACAGTGAAATATTATTATGATTTAAACTAGTTGTTTTCTATGTGAATATGTGTTAAACTGTAATTTATTTCTGTGATCTGCAGCTGTATTTTCAGCATCATTAATCCAGTCTTCAGTGTCACATGATCTTCAGAAATCATTCTAATATGCTGATTTGC
>JAUZSZ010000114.1:3784919-3800285 GCA_034780575.1 Labeobarbus marequensis | reverse complement strand
GTTATTCTGTCTCTCACTGTTCAAATAAACCTATCATTAAAATTATAGACTGATCATTTCTTTGTCAGTGGGCAAACGTTCAAAATCAGTAGGGGATCAAATAATTTTTTCCCCTATTATATGCAATGAATTTGCCCCAAATCTTTTCAAACATTGAAGACTTTTTTTTTTCAGGTTAAACATTATTTTTTCAACAAGCACATAGGATGACAGTTCTCTAAGACATACAATATGACTTGGTGATTCTTCTGATTTCCATTTTATAGCTATACATTTCTTTGCTGCTATCAGAGCCAACTTAACTTATCATAAATTCTTCCTTTGATCAAGTTGAAGAACTGATTCATCCCCCAATAACATAAATCTGGGATCAGATGGAAGCTTAACATTAACAATTTTATCAATAGTTTGAATTATGTTTCACCAATAGGGTTTAAGTTTAGAGCAAGTCCAAAACATATGCAATAATGCACCAACCTTCAACATTCTGAATATGAATCACCCATCTTTCAGGTGTGTAATATATCCTGTGTATAATATTGAACTGTATAAATCTATGCCTACTATTAAATGATAATGTTAAAGCACTTTTACAGATGAGTTCGCAAGTATCTTGTTCAAAAGTACATTCCAGATTTTTTTTCCCATTTAATTCTTAAATATGATATATCCTCCCCCGTCCTTCAGCATTTATGCGATATGAATAATTCCTCCAATCATGTAAGTGTTTTTCTTTCTTTCAGACCATTGGAAATGTTCTTCTGTCTTACGCCGACATCATTGCCAAGGATTTTCCCACACACTGCAAGAAGGAGAAAGTGGTGTGTCACACTAATGCATTTAGTTATAATATTGCATTAAAACATACTCATAATAAAGTCTGTGTGTGAGTCATTAGATGGAGTTACAGTAATTAGCTGACTGGCTTGAATTGCTCCCAGAGGAAGGAAACAAACGCACAATGGTCTAGCGAGACTCATTCAGCTCACAGCACTTAATGAAGCTGTCACATTTAGCACTATTCCTCACTTTCTATTGCTGCAGGGATTTCTTTTAATAGCATGTGTGTGTATGTGTGTGCATTAATGTCATTTAACCTTCTCTATTCTGTTATTTTCAGCCTTGCATTATTATTAATAACATCCAGCAGCTGCGAGTTCAGCTGGAGAAGATGTTCGAGGCCATGGGAGGGAAAGACGTGAGTTCATGTTAAAACATGCTACTTTAAAGAAATAGTTCACCTAAAGGTAGCATAAAATTGGTCTGTGATATGATGGTTTTGTGTGAAGAATGGACACAAATATCAGGTATTGCCATCCACTGCAGCTTTCAAATCTTGGTATGAAGTCTCTTCTGCTCACCAAGGCTGCATTTATTTAATCAAAAATACAGTAAAAATTGTGAAATGTTATTCTAATTTAAAATAGCCATTTTCCGTGTGAATCTGTGTTAAACTGTAATTTATTCCTGTGCTCAAAGCTGTATTTTCAGCATCATTACTCCAGTCTTCAGTGTCACATGATACTTCAGAAATCATTCTAATATGCTGATTTGCTGCTCAAGAAACATTTCTATTTTTGTGGAAACCTGATATATTTTATTTTTCAGGATTCTTTAATGAATAGAACGTTCAAAAGAACAGCATTTATCTGTAATAGAAATCTTTTGTAACATTCTGCCAATTTTGATAAATTTAATGCATCCTTTCTGAATAAAAGAAATAATTTCTTTCAAGAAAAAAGGCCAAACTTACTTAGCCCAAACCAAAAACATAATATATAATGTTTCATAATATAACACTTTTTAAAAAACTTTTTTTTAACTTCATGCAATATATCTAGTGTTGTTAAGACAGATATTTGTCATTTTTAAACCAAACCTTTGTAACATTACAGATTTCTTGACTCTTTACTGTCATTTTAATGCAATTCCTTTCAAAAAATAATAAATAAATAATAAAGTAAAATAAAAAATAAATAAAATAAAAAAATTCCACTGACCCCAAACTTTTAATAGTGTATGTAGAAGTGCAAATGAGATATCACATCTTGCATTTTCAGGATTTACATTTGCATTATGTAGAAATGATAGTTTTTGTATGTTGAGGTTTTGTATGTTGCACACATGAGCTAAATAGGACAATAATGCAGATTACAACATTCAAATCTGTTTCCGATGGAGATCTATGCTGTTTTCATTAATTTATTGAACAGCAGAATCTCTTCATCCATAAAACTCTCTCATTTAGCAACTTTTCCATAATCCATCCGTCCGTTCATCATCCCATTCATTCCCTCCTTCTCTTCTGAGTCATCCAGCAGTAAAACATCCCACGCTCCATCATTTAGCACCCTCTCTGACTCATTTCTGTTTTACTTCTTGTTCAGCTCTCCTCACATCAGTCGCATAGTCGTTTGGCTCGTGTCAAACGTGTCTCGTGTCGTGTTTGCCAGACAGCTCATTATTCTTGCTTTCTCACAGCATTTGCATTGACGTCATGCATCATTTATGACTGATATCATAAATGCTCCCTGACAAACAATCCCATGCATAAATATTTATGACATAATGCATCATTCAAATGCATTATAAATGTTTGTCAGCTTTAATAGTCTGATTCACTGCAGGCACATTTCTGGATTCCCATTATTCACTGAATATTCAATAAATCAACAGCATTCTCAGCGCATACTAAAAAGATTTGCTGGATTTCACAGTGGGGGCGGAGCCTCGGTGTTAAACAGATGCCATTGGTTGGAACGAGAGGCGTGATGTCTTCAGTCAAATCACATTTATTCACATACCATGCAGATTGTTTCAAAGCAGTTTCACTTTAATAAACAGGAACTTAATAATGTTAATGATGTAAACTTCATCAGTTATGAAACAAATTCAGTTTCAGCTAAAAAGCAGCTATAGTGAAGACAACAGAGCCATTATTCAGCTCAGTTCAATTCAATGTTGATTTAATTCAGTTCAAATAGCAGTGTAAATGTTGCAAAACAAATTATTGAAAATTTAACTCAAAATATTTAAGAAAAGTATAAAGTATCAATTCAGTCCAAGTTTTGTTCTCATCTGATAGAGTCAGTTTGAGTTATTATAAGTAAAACTAAAACCATTAAAAAAATTTTACTTGAAAAGTTAACTGAATAAAATATTTAAAAATATATTTATTTATTTAATTTATGTTGTTGTATTTAATTTTTACTAAAATAACTAAAGCTGAACTAAAAATTATAATTATATAGACATTAAAAATATATAAAATTTACATTAAAAATAACAAAACTGACAAAAAATAGAAAATATAAAAATAAAAACCAACTCAAACTATTAATAAAAACTATAATAGTATAAAAGTACAATAACAACTAAAACTGAAATAAAAAACAATAAATTATAAATAGAATTTAATATTTAATAATAATGACAAAAACAAAAAAAAATACAAAAATGCAACTAAATGTAATCAAAAATGTTAATAAAAACAGAAAATATTAAAATAAAAACGAATTCAAACTATTAATAAAAACTGTAACTGTATCTCATTGATATTGATACATTGATACAACACTGGTGCCAGTGCAGTTAAAATAGATATTACTGAATATTAATTGTCCTCTAAATCTCAGCTGAGCAAGCCAAAGTTTTTCAGATTCAAACTCAAAATTAAATCAGACTCATAATTGTTTTTTGCAGTTAAATGTGGAGGCCAGTGACTTTCTAAAGGATCTACAAGTCAAGCTGAACAATGTGATGGATGATCTCAGCAGGATTTTCGCAGTGAGGTTGGTTTAGAGTATTGGAGTATTTACGGGGTTAATAAAGTGCAACAGTCATATTTATAGAAGTAAAAAAATCCATTAATGTTCTCCATAGAGGAATTTTATTGTAGTAAATTATAACTAATGTTTTAAAAGAAAAAATGTTATGTAAAACTAATGTTTAAAACCTGAATTATATGTGCAATGCTACATTATAAGATAATTTGAAAGATAATTCTGTTGTATTATTTTTGAATGATTTTGAAAAACGTCTCTTCTGCTCATCAAGACTGGATTTATTTGATAAAAATGCAGTAAAAACAGTGAAACTGCAATTTCAAATCGCTGTTTTCTGTGTGAATATATTGTAAACTGTAATTTATTTCTGTGATGAGCAGCTGTATTTTCAGCATCATTACTCCAGTCTTCAGTGTCACATGATCTTCAGAAATCATAATAATATACTGATAAGGATTCTTTGATGAATAGAAATATAAAATGTAAAAAAAAATTCATTTAGAATATTAATAATATAGCATATTATAATATTAAAATAGATCATTTATTTAAAATAGACAAAAATAGTAACATTATAGAAAATTCTAACATTATTAATGTCATTTTTGATCAATTTAATACATTCTTGATGAATAAAATTAATCAATTTTCAAAAATTGTACTGACCCCAAACATTTGTACAGTAGTCCATAAATATTTAACTGTCCATCATTACCAATAAAGAAACTAGGATGTTTTTAATTTAACAAAGAAACATAAATGCATATCTTACTATGTAGAGATACATTGATTTATGTCCGGACAGGGACTACTTGCATTTTTTAGCCTATTATGACTTGCTAAGGTTATGCCAATCCTGTGGCTGTGTGCTGGCAACTTTCTAATAATCAGACTTTCTCCTTATGGACGTCAAAACAGAGTAAGTTGATCAATTAGAAATTAGAAAGCCAAACAATATCTAGGGACCAGAATACCATAGAGAATTATGGTTTTGTGCTCTTTAGATGCAGTCTTTCTTGTGTGTTTCTCAGTGGCTCCCTCCATCCCTCCTTCTCTGACGGTTCGCTGGAGCAGAGATGGACTGGGAATATTCTCCGTTCTTCTCTCTGGAGGAAAACCCTCGGCTGAAGTTCTCTGGGCTGCTGGAGGCACAACCGTCTCCACGCTTCTGTCCAGAGAGACAGAGAGAGAAGACGGCGAGCTCGAGAGCATCTGTGTTCTCCTGAGATCTACAAGTGAGAGTCGCAGAGCAGGACATGCACACAGTACATATGCCAGACGATGAGAATAATATGACACAACATGAATATATCAACACAACATCTAATATAACAATATAATATAACACAACATTTAATAATCAGAACAACTCTTGGGCTTATTCTACAGGAATCAGGCCGCCTAGTGTGGACTGTAATGCTGAACATGAGAAGATGAATGAATGCGCGGATGGAATGAAACAGCTGAATGAATGTATGGAGGAGGAGGAGGAGGAGGAGGAAGATATGGATCCATTTTATATAAACACTGTGAGACTGAGGAAGGAGAAGAAAGAGCGTCTGAGAGTTACTGTGGAAATTACCCATCCTGCACTGAGACTGCCTGCGTACCTCACCTGGACAGGTAAATAATGTGCTGCTGGGGTATTTCTGCATGTGTAAAATTAGTAGTTCACTGGATACATTAAGATTAAATAATAATATTCAAAATCCAATTGTGTATAAATACAAAATACACTGAAGAAAAAATGTGGTGTAGAAACTATTTGCCACTAATAAAACAGCAATTATTGAATTGAACATGAAATTTGGAACCGGAAAGACAGTAGTGTTTCTTTGTAAAAAGTATTCTGATAATCTGTTTTATTTACAACTTTGAAAAGTCATTTTTTGAAAGTGTACAGTCTATTTCCTTAAAAATCTGAAAAATATAATACTGTTGGCAAATATGTTGATACTTATGTGCACTCCCATGAGATTGGAAAACAATAAGTGACCTATATTAGAAGATGAAGTTTACTTCTCACTTTTGTGTTTTGCAGAGGCTGCAGAGGAAGCATTGTCTTGATGGCTCACCATTCTTCAGAAATCTACATCTTCTCTGGGCGCCCGCCAACACAGAGCACAACAAACTTTATACTTCAGTTTTGCTGTTGTATTTATTTTTTCTTAAAAATGAACGTGTTTTTTTTCTCTTCTTTTACTACTAATTATATGATGCATTAAAACACTATATTAGGTACTCACTTCACTCTTTTGAATTACATGCCATCAGTGTTAATTAAATAAACTCTTTAAAGCTGTCCTGTGTTTGTGAGTATATGAGAAGGGCAGAAAGAGCGCAGCACAGTGACTCATTCTGTCCACGCACTAAGCAGACTAGATACAGGTCAAACCACAACACTTCTGCACATTCAGACTTTCTATCGAGCCAACACTTCTTAAAGTGCTTTAGTTTTCTCCCATAAACATACAATAACTGTCTAATCTCATAATCTATTACGGTTTATGTTGAAATATCTTGCGGGAGGTCGGAGGTGCTGCACCCACTAGTGGCGCAGTAAAAACTGTTGCAGCAGAAAACTATAATATGTTTCAAAACCTAGAGAGATTTCTCTCCAGACACCAGATTTTCGCACATCGTGACTGAAATAAAAATGCACAAATATCCAACAACAACAACAAAAAAAGGTTTCTCTCATGATGTCCAAAATGCTGCACGCACAACAGTGGTGTAGGCGCATGCCCAATGCCGTCTTTTTAGACAGCTCACTAGGTTTTGACACACAGCCAGTGTAGTTTAGAGAAGTTTGCTCCGAAATGATGTGTGGTTGAGTATGACAGGCCTCACCGCAGACCATCTCAGTGCGAGAGTTTGCGCTGCTGTTAATGCTGCTTCACACAGCGCGTCTTCCTCATTAAACACCGCACAGATGAGCAACGCGACCTTCATCGACATCCAGACACAAAATTACTTCCCTTAAAGGATTTAACTTCAAAGAGTGAAGCAGACGCGCTTGTAATGCTCTTAATGGTGATGTTGTGAAGAAAACTGAAACGCCACCGAACTTCGCGTCAGCTTCATTAATCTCTCAGCAATTCATCATTTTTAATTTAATCGGCTATGGATCCGCCCGAAAACTCGGTGAACCGCATTGGTCGCACTGTTTGGACCGTTTGGGTGAGTAAATGCTGTTCTTATACCCTTTAAATGATTAAGTTTAGATAATCATTAGTCTGTGTGTTTAATGCGGGTCATATTGCTTGTCTAGTCCTCATATGATCTCTGTCTGTTGATGAGTTAGGTAAGGTTTCTTCAGTGACTCATGTGTTCAATGTTTTGCTCATATAGGGTTATCTGTCAGGGGCTGTTGCCAGATATCTTAGACCGGACGTCACAGCTGAAGGAAACCAAAGTGTTCATGCCAGAACAGATGAAACTGACTTGAAACATGCAGTGAACAAGACTGACAGAGAAGTAAAGACAAATAACAGAGACAATGAAAATGAGAGAGCAGAGGTCAAGTGTTCCTCATCTAAAGTCAGAGTGCAGGTGGCTTCTGTACAGTGGGAAAACACTGGTGTGGTCAAGAACGACAATAATGATGAGCTTCATGTTCATACCACAAAAAAACAAACTTACCATTGTGCAGTGTGGTCCACTGCGACAGAAACAGACAGCAAAGGACAAGGTGACGATCCGGCTGAGAAAGAAGCAGTTTCATCCGATGAGGTTCAGGCTGAAGACGTGTATGCAAACAGTGAGAGTAAAGAGAGAGAGTTGGAAGTCACTGGAAAAAATGAACAAAAAGATGGTGACAATGAAGAGAAGGAAGAAAGTGTTTGCAATCATGAGGATGAAAAGTGTGATATGACAAGAGAAGACGCAGATAACACAGACATAATGGTCCAATCTGAGCAAGATGTAGAACAGGACAAACAGATAAACATGATGGACGGTGGAGAGACAGAAGAAACTGGAGATTTGAAACATGCAGATGAACATCCTACTGAAGAAACAGAGAAACAGATCATTGAGCTGAAGGATCAGAGGAAAACTGAGGATGATGAAGATCAGGCAACTGAATCACAAGTGGAATATCTGACAGAGGAAGTAAACAGCATTTCAAAGCCTGAGAGACTGAAAGCAGTAGAAACATATTCTGATGAAATCAAATTCTCTAAAAATAGGGTTGAGGAGATGATGCCTGAAACTGAGCAGGATGAAGACACCACAGAAAGGGAACAAGACATGACTAAATATGAGCTAATGGAGTCAGTAGAAACCCTGCAGAGAGTTTCTGAAGAACATGTACCCAATGATGGAAGAGAACTGAAAATGACCACAGTAGTGGATGAAACCACTGATACATTAGAAGACACCCTGCAGTCAGATTCAAAACAGGATACTTCAGAAAATACTCCAGAAACAGGAACTGGCTCAACTGTGCTGGCCACAAAAACTGAAGGCATGTTTTCAGATCGAACTGTTTGCGAGTTCCCTGGAGAATTGAGGAAAGGACCAGAGACTGCACTGGCGGAGACTGATTTGGGATGTTTTGAGGAGATCAAAACTAAGCTACACGATCCCCAAACTCCTGCAGAAAGGGAAGCTGTGATTGCAGGCTGTGTTGAGCACTCAGAGACCCTGAGAGCAGCTGACACTGAAACTGTAATCCAATCCTTCAGTCCAACAGAAAGTGAGAAAATAGACAAAACCAAGTTCTCACTCAAAGAAGATGTTGAATTCAGAACTCAACTGATTGTTGAAACAATTGAAACAAAGATCAGTTCAGAAGACAAGGAAGCAGAAGCCTCTGAGAGAGAAAGTCAATCACTCGTCATCAGAAATGTCACTTTACAGCCACACAAGTTTCTTGAGTTCACAGAAGAACAATGCAAATCGTTTCAAGGAACAATGGACGCTTTCAGTGAAACACAGGGAAATTCAAACACGTCTGAAATCACTGGAGCTGCAGAACATGTTGCAGAGGACCAAACAGATGTCAAACCCATATCAACGAAGTCTTTGAGCCCAACAGAGTTTCTGGAGGAACCTCTAGATCTGCAGAGATGCAATGAAGAGCAAGAGATCCCGCAGACAGATCTGGCCAAGACCGCTTTAGAGTATGTAGAAGAAATAACAAATCAAGTCTTGAAGGAAATGATAGAAACAGAATGTACCTTAGAGCAAAAAACAGAACCTTTGGTGGGACTTTCAACAGAAGAACCTGCTGATGCAGAATATCAAGCACCTGTCCTGGAAGAAGAAGGGAAGTTATTAGCTGAGACAATGGACAGTATGGTGGAAATGGAGGTGGAAACCACAAGCAGTGAAGCTGTTAAACAAAACAAGCAGCATATCAGTTCACCAGAGTGTGAAACTGCTGAAATTGATGGACTTCATGAGCAGATGCAGAAGTCGATTGCTGGAGAAACAGTGTGGAGAATTCATGAAAACTTGATTGAAACCAGCAGACCTGGGACCAAAAGAGGATTTGATCAAGTGAGCAAAGACCTTCCAGAGGTAAAGACTGAAGGAAAATTTGATTTGATCCTACAGGTAATATAAAATATTTTCAGTAAATAATGCAGAAATTGAAATATTAAAATGTCATCCTACTAACAAGCTGAAGCTAATTACTTTTTATCCTTAGAGATTCGAGGACTCATATTTAGACTTCAGCGTTCAGAAGTCTAGAATCGCTGTGAAGAATCCGCTCGTTCGTCCTCCTAAAGACCCCAGAAAGCTGCTCTTCAAGTCCTCGGCCAAACCTCATGCACAGCCTTCAGCTTGCAGTCAGACACTCCAAGTCTCTGCTCCAAGCAAAGCCGTGATTGGATTTAAACTCCCAGGCATTTACCAAAATAAGACCTTCATGAGAAGAATGTTTAAATTTGATTAGTACTTTAAATCAGTTCATCATTTATGTATTTTTTTCCTTGATGGTTTTCAGGACTGGGCGCCGGGCTACCGGTGCTGAGAAAAGCTGAGTTTGGGCCGAAAGCAAGAGAAGGAGAAGTAGAGAGAGCACTACAGCCACAGGTGCACACCAGCAGTGATGTTAGTGTGTAATCTAAGCATAGTGTTACGCTGAGTACTTAGACTGAAATAATTTAACGGCGTATAAAAGGTTCATTCATTTGAATTACACAGTTTAAATGAAAACAGGCAAGATTTCTCATGGCATAGTTTATGATGAACTATTTGCATCTTTTTTTTATTTGATTTAAATAATATTTTCAAAATGCATTTATTCAAATTGCTTAGAATCAACATAAATCTGTTCATTGGAAAATTACCTTTATTAGGTTAATGAATATTGTTAGGGCAATACTCAATGTAAAGTTAATTCAAGCTAAAATGAATGAGATTGAAAGAAATTGGATTTATTAATGATAAATATACAGACCTGCTTATTGTTTATTTTAAACACATTCAGCTTATTAGTACTATGACAGAAAGCTTACCTGTTTCATTTGTGTATGAATGATACAGTTCAACATATGCATCTTAATATGTTTATTATTTTTATGTTAAAACTGTAATACAAATGGCTGAAATTTTATTTACAATTCTAATTCTTTCTTTTTTTTGTATCAAAATATATGTCAGTTATTTGATTTGTAGATGTGAGTAAAATAATAATATAACTGTGTTTTTAACAGCCGAAGTCAGTTGCAGTAACAGAGGATTCTGTCAAACAAGAGCAAGTGCCAGCTAAATCCAAATGGACACCCCCAAGGCATCCTGGGTATGACCTTTAATATCAATACGAATTATTTTGTTGTTTCACAAAAAACAAAACAAAAAAAAACACTTTTTTCTTCTATTGTTTTGTGCAGCATGGGGAGTCCCTTCATGATGGCAGAACTCAAAAGCAAACTCAAGAAGCCGGTCCAGGAGTAATATTTCATCACATCATGATTTTCAGATGCATTCTTCACTTTTTTTTGTTTGACTTAATAAAGCACTATGCAGCCTGGTAAATAAGTTATTCTACTTCTCAAATCTGCAGCACATTTCATTTACTTACACTGTTTTGTTTGCTCAGAAAAAAAGTGAGAATCTAAGCTGCGAACAGACATTTCCCACGCACTTCTCTTCACAGTTTAACTGAGCTTATCAAAGTTTATACAGCATCTGTACTGACTTATATTTGAAGAAAAAAACAGTATGAAGAAAATTATGATAAACTAAATATGAATAAATATTTTTGCACTTTTTCGCAGCATTTAAACGTTCTGTGACTGTAGTTCAAAGTGGCATAGCCAATATTTATCACTAGGCAGCAGCTGAGAGTCACAGCTGTTGTTTTGCCATTAAAAGCCAGAGGAGACTGGCCGGCTGTCATATGTATCATATTTAATACTATTTTATTGCTATTTGTTATTGTTATATTGTGTGTTTCTTTTTCTTGTCATTACTTCCTGTGTGTATAATTATGTGGCAGTATTGTATGTAAACAATCATGGCAATAAATACTTTGAATTGAATATACTAGAGCGCTTAACAGAGTCGCTGGTTCTAGTATGTTTATACGCCACTATGGCTGTCCCCTGGCTGCAGTGAGTCGCTGCGCCGCTGGGGGCGCTGGAGAGCCGAGGGCGCTCACAGATGAAGGGAGGCGCTTGTCGCCGGTAAAGGCTGGCGGAGAAAAAGAGCGAAGAAGCCCTGAAAACGAGCTAACGTTGTACTCTTTGGCTCGCTGTGTTTCTCGTAGGTCTGTCTGGCGTGATTCAAGGTACGGTTCACTCGTCTGTTTCTTCAGCTCTGTCTTGTTTTCAGCAGGAAGTGTCGTGTTTTTGAGCGGATGTCTGCGAAGATGAGCTCATTCTTTCAGGCCTTTAGCTGCTCAGCCTAGTTAGCGCTGCTAATCCCGGATCGCCTCGCCTCAGGCTGGACATTGAGGTCGAGTTTGCATCAGAACTCTTGACATCGCGGTGTGTTTGTGAGTGTTGTTTATCTAGGGGTTATTTAATTCATCAGTGAGTTTTCAGGAAAGTTGTGGCAGTCTAATTCAGCGTCACATTGGGTAACTAAAGAGAAATGAGCCAAATAGTTTTTACGTTTAATGTAAAATTATAAATTTGACATCGTTTTGTATCAGGGAGGCTTTTAAAAGCTTGTTTTAGCTGTTATTGTAATAAGAGCTGTCGTAATGCTCGGCTAATGTCGACACAGCATTGAACTGTCATCCGAACTTGATTTAAATTTGTCCGCGTGTAGTTTTAGATTCGTTTTAAACTTTTGACGTTTAATTAAATTCGCTGTTTGACAGAGATCAGGACTTATTGAACTTCATGAAGTGTTGCACTGTCAGCAGGTTTCTTTACTAAAGGCCAGTACCTCATCCACTGGTTTGTTTAATTTGCATACAGAGCGTGAGGTTGTTAGTCAGAAATCATGAGATATTCAGATTAACTGGCTTCGGAAAGCCTTTGTCTTTTAAGGAAAACGATTAACCTCATTACTAATGACTGTCTAAAATATGTACACACAAACTGCCTGCTTCATGACGTCATTTGCGTCACTGCCATAGTCACATCGGACAGGTTTTCAAACACGCCCCCATCTGCCATTGGTCGAACAAAAAAGTTAGTCCCGCCCTCAGGGCACGCGATTGGTTGAAGCAATAGAACAGAACAGCCGGTTTCTAACACTCACCTATATTTATTTTTATTTATATAAACATATAAGCCAAGCTTTCTATTGTGATCAGTGGTTTTTTGAAAGTAAGAGTCCCATTTATTTTCTCCATAAGAGTGATTTTTAACAGTAATTTCTACTTTTTTAAAAATCAACTTGCTTTAAGCTATGAGGTTAATAACTAATGGTGTATGCTTTTGTTGAAGCAGTCATTCTGTTTTATTTCAGCTTATTTTTTAATAATAAAATAACAAATGAACACTTTAGCGCCCTCAAACTACTTAAATTCATATATAAATGAATATTTTGCATTAAATGTCTAATACATTGTTTCTATATACACAATCAACATCTATAAATCAATTTTCATATTTACTTATATTCCATCTCTTCTGTCATTAAAGCAGTTAAGTACACAGTTAAATAGGTCTTTTTGTCTTGATTTTGAAATACTTTATTGCTTCAAATCAAATCGAAAAGCTTCATAATGTTGTAATTCTCCGTGAAGCTGGTTGGTTTGGTTCATGACTTATAACCCCAGAACTTTTTTTTAAATCCCTGTGGGGAAAAAATACTTCTGGAAGGTGGTCAGCAGTTGTTATAGCACTTTATGACACTGTTTTGCTCATAGTTATCTTTGCATCTTAAACTGGAATAAGAGAACCTCGCAGCACAGTAAATGTTGACTGTCTGAAGACGGCTCTTCTTTCTTTCCTTCACACAGGTTGCCTCCTCTCGGCGTCTCTTGATCTGTGCGAGTGGTTTGGCCGGTCTCTCAGCGATCCGTCATGGGTGACATGAGTGATCTGGACAGACAGATCGATCAGCTGAGGAGGTGTGAGCTCATCAAGGAGAACGAGGTCAAAGCCCTGTGTGCCAAAGCCAGGTGATCAAGAAAATCAGTCAGTATCTCTGAAAGGCATTTCATGCTGATCACCTGCTCATACGACTCTGATGTGTGTCTTCCAGAGAGATTCTTGTAGAAGAGAGTAACGTACAGAGGGTGGACTCTCCGGTCACGGTATGTATTCAGAAATAGAGTGTGGAGGAGCTTGCTTTCTTCTGCAGGACAGAAAAGAAGAGATGTTGAAGAATGTTGGTAACCAAAGAGTTTAGTGACCATTGACTTCCAAAACAAAACCATTTTTGAGATACATTGCTAAATATTACTTTCAAAATTCTAATAAACTATTTTTTTGATTGCGTATATGAGAAGTTAACAGCTCTGTGTTTTCTTCAGGTGTGTGGTGACATCCATGGGCAGTTTTATGACTTGAAGGAATTGTTTAGGGTAAGTCTGAGCTCTTTCACGTTAAAGCAGACAGTAAGGACTGGGGTACTGCGGCGTCATCATGAATGTTTATCATTTGCACGTGTTTTTAAGCCTTGCCAGTTTAAACATTCAAGCGATTTGAAAGCATTCAAGCAAGACATGAGACAACTCCACTCAGTATTCACTGTGTTCTGTGTGTGCAGCGCACCGAGACATGTCTGATATTTCTGTTTCGTGCAGATATCTTTTACATTGCATAATTTCTCAAAGCTAAAGACCATTCTGTTCCTTCCTGCTTGAAATTTTGAAATTATACAATCGAATTTAAATCAAACAGTGCATCATTTCATTTGTATCTTTGTTCTATGTATTTAATTGTGCTATTGCTTATATTGCTTGCAATTTGTTGATTTGTTCTTATCTACTGACAGTTCACTTGTCTTTAATAATGATTGAACTTCATATTTGTTAGGCTAGTAGTAATTTTCTTAGAATTGAACCCTAAAGAGTAAATGCATAATGATAAAGTTATGCATAGAAAATAACAATAATAATAATAGTAATAAAGGGTTTTCTTATCCAATGAACTTTGCTTTACACCAAAAGTCAAGTCTAATGTATTTATATTGCTTGATTTCACAATATGCATTGCTTCAAAGCAGCTTTACCAAAAATCATGATTATAATATTGATAAAATATAAACATCTTTGTGCTTTTTGTCATATGTAGTTATGTAACCTTATATATAAAGCTGTGCAATAATATAGTTGACATTTTCCAGTGATATGCATCACTTTATTGACGTGTACTGTATGTGTGTGGATAAAGTTGGGCTTACTATAGATCCAACTTTTAAAAGTTTCTCTTGGACAAATGTTAGAAAAATATATTAGATTTTTTTTAATTAGAATTTTTTTGTTAATTTGAAATATTGTATATAATTAATTTTCATTTTATTTTGTTTGTGAAAAGATTATATTGTTAAATTTAGTACAGTTAACTTAAGTATTGTTATTAATTTGTTAAATCTTATTTTTCTGGAGTTTGCCATGAATATAGCGTTCGATGCTGGTATGGCATAAAATGATAACAAAATACACTGTATCACTGGGCAATAATGTAGTTCACATTTAGTGATTATATAAACAATCAAACAGCTGAGGTTTGCTTTATTGTATATGTGTTGTAGTAATGCAGCCCAGCAGTGGTACTGATACTCTTTTATTGACTGGACAGTTTCTCACCGTTAGATTGAATCACGTCAGTGGTGCGGTTATTCATTCAGCTTGCCAGTCACGCTACATGTGTTACTGGACTGTGTATCTGTAATTTAACTAGAATATACTGACAAATCTGTTAGTAGCTGGTTAATTAATCAGTATTTGATGATCTTCAGGTGGGAGGTGACGTTCCAGAAACAAACTACCTCTTCATGGGAGACTTTGTGGACAGAGGCTTTTACAGCGTCGAGACCTTTCTGTTACTTCTTGCCCTGAAGGTGCTGTCATTATGTTGTTCAGGACAATTGTTATGATATGGTTGTTATTGTAATAACTGAACATACACCACCAGTCAAAAGCTTGGAATTTTTATGTTTCTGGAAAAATTCTCTTAAGTATTCTCTCCAATACTGTAAAATATTTTTACAGTTTGAAAGA
>JAUZSZ010000114.1:3767676-3778334 GCA_034780575.1 Labeobarbus marequensis | reverse complement strand
TCAAGGAATAGCATTAAAACGGCTTTTAAAAATGTACTTCATGTTGGCTATATTGTCTAAAAACAAAACCATGCTCGCTTTATTCACTCAGACCATGCGCATATGTTCAGTGAATTTAAAATGTTAACGTGGTCTGGCGAAGGACAGGACAAGAGGCGATTCTGCACTTTAAAAAAAAAACGCGCTCGGCAGGAACGCAGAAAGATAACTACAAGCAAGCAGACAGTTTCAAAAAGAGCCTGGAAATCCCGCACCACCGAAGTGGGTCTTCGTTTAGAGGAATAGACGGCACAGATGGGATCGCGGACCGCAGCGGCGGGTTGAAGACATGATTGACATTTGCTGGCTTTGGCTAGCCTCCAAGCTAACACATACGTGCCTGTATTGAATATGATTTGGCATCGCTCCAGTAACTTAGAGTTATTGTAAGCCACTTTGACATTATACAGTTTACACAAAACTTGTTCATTTCCTTCTAATTAAAAAAAAAATCCCACACCTTCCTAGTCTTTCGCGTGGTCATTTTGAGCTTGCCGCAAATGACATGAAGCAAACGCATGCCAGGTCTGAGGTAAAAATGTAGTTTCTGCCCAGATATGCTCTTAAAAAATTTATATATTTAAATATTTTGATATGTATTCTTTTTCAAATGTTTTATTTTAACTTATTTAAAATGTTTTAAATGTAACGTTAAAATGATGGTAATTTGAATGATAAAATCTTGTTTTTTCTCTCTCTCGTGTAATCGACTATTGTTTTCAGTGTCGACTAGTCGGAGCTGTACCGTTTAGTCGACTAGACCCGCACATCCCTGGTTTCCACAAAAATATGAAGCAGCATAGCTGTTTTCAACATTGCTAATAATACGAAATGTTTCTTGAGAAGCAGATCAGCATATTAGAATGATTTCTGAAGGATCATGTGATTCTGAAGACTAAAAATTCTGATTTGATCGCAGCAAAAAAATTACATTTTAACAGATATTCACACAGAAAACGGCTGTTTTAAATTGTAATAATATTTCACAATTTTTACTCTATTTTTGATTAAATAAATGCAGCCTTAGTGAGCAGAAGAGACTTCTTTAAAAACAAACTTACCAACCCCAAACTTTTGAACAGTAGTGCACATTCCATTAATTATCATCATTTATCATTTTTATTGCTATTTTATATCATTCTATCAATGAAGTTTCTAAATGAAACCTATGGCAAAAAAATTCCAGTCCGGTAAAATGTGCATAATTGTCAAAGTTATTACATCAGAAGACAGGAAAAAAGTCACATAATGGCAGATCTCATTTAAAAATAGTCAAATAGAAAAGTTATTTTAAATTGTATTAATATTTCACAACTTGACTTTGTTTTACTGTATTTTTAATTTGGTGCTGGTTGAGGAGATCCCCCCTCACAATGTAAAGCGCTATGTAAATGTAAGGAATTATTATTATTATTATTAATCAAATAAATTAAAGCTCACTGAACAGAAGGGACTTACAGACCTCAAACTTTTGAACACTAGTCCAAAACACAAGAAGACACACATTGACTCTTGATTTTCTCTCTGCAGTCAAATGACGGGACGGAGGTCAGCCGGCACACTGAGACGACTCCCGGGCGTAACGAGGTGGAGCTGAACGGACAGCCGCCCACCGCACGGCCCCCGCAGGTGCTCACTGACAGCGAGGAGGACGAGGATGAGGAGCTGACTCTCAAATATGGAGCCAAGCATGTGATCATGCTGTTTATTCCCGTCACGCTGTGTATGGTGGTGGTTGTGGCCACAATCAAATCGGTCAGTTTCTACACGCAAAAGGACGGCCAGCAGCTGTGAGTATCAGATTTAAAATAAGAGTTTCATTGGAGTTGGGTTTCAGTTCTACCCTTCAGGGCTGCTTGACAGAATTAGTTTGTTCATGCCTAAAATCAGCAAACACTGAATAGTTATCAGTCCTGATTTGATCACGGATGTGTTTGTTCAGGAGAAAGGCATACATAATGCAAGAAATATCACAGTTCAGTCTCCTGGAACGGGGGAATCACAGGGCAGTCACTCTGAATATCAAAGCATCACTGTTACATTATAGTCACATTAGTCATAATACATCATTATAGTCAGGGCTCTTATGGTAAAACTAAAACCATTGAAAAAAAATGTTACTTACATATAGGGATATCAACGGTTAATCGACGATCGATTAATTGTCGATAAGAGATGCAATCGATTAAAGCTATCGATGGTCGATTAAGCAGTTTAATTTTGGGGTGCATGCGGCTCATGCATAAAACAAGTGCAAGCGGCTGTGAGTAGCTGTTTCCATCACCCTGTTTTTATGCGCATTTTGAAGTATCGCTTCAGAAACAAGTGATGGAGACACCAAAATTCGAAAAATTCCCTTAATTCGCAAAAAAAGTTTTTACGCTTGCTTGAGGTGGTTTTTGAATTGTGCGAAAAAGGGTTAATGCGAATAATGAGAGATAGAAACACATTTTGCAAATTAATTCCTCCACACGCACCAAAAAAGTCACGTGACTGCGTTATGGGATGGGATAACTGGATTAACTAGCAGACTGATCTCATTGCACAGCATCTGAAATGTTGTTATGGTCATTCTAAAATGCCTGAGCAAAGTCTGCAGGCAAAGTATTTTTGTATAATTGCTTCAAAGAACTGTCTTACAAGACTGCGTTCCCAAACAGCTGGCATCTGCCTCTGAAAGCAATGACCGCATGTATTGTTTCATCTGCTCTCTCTGAATCACAAGTAATTTATTATATGTGAAAATTATTATATTCAGTGGATTCTCCTATTTTTCTTAGTGATATTTAGTGCCAGTTTATCAGGAAGTGACGGTTTTGTTCTCTTTGATTCGTTGGATGGAAACGGTGCTTATTCGCAAATGTTTTAAGCGATATTTCAATTTTGCGCACAAAGTAAATTCGCAACTTTGGATGGAAACCCGGCTAGTGACAGGGCTGGATCTTTTGAGAAAATAATTTACTAATGTACAAATTACTCTTTTAATGTGATCCAAACTTACATTAAAACAGAAACAACTGAACTGAAATGTAGTAACTAATTCATGTTTAATTATAATTTCCCCAGATATAATTGTTTCATACCGGGCTCTGCACTTCTACAGGGCTGCGGGACACGAGCAGGACGGGTCTATATATAAGCTATAATTCGTAATTTAATTAATTTCTACGTTAAACTTAATCATTTATGGGCACTGTCTATGTTTCATTAATTTGTTTCCTAGAAAACCCATGATTTAACTAAAATAAGGGAACAAATTAAGTCATAGGAACAAATTCTTAATTCATGGCCACGAAATCTTTCATTTCCCCCCGCATGTTAACCACAGTAAGAGATGCGAAAACAGTGATTAAAAGTGAACGACAATCAAATAAACCTGCGAAATTAGAGTGAGATGATGATGGAGATGATGGTGAGGATTTGGGGGAAAAAAAACATAAATATTATTAAACTCATGGAAATTCGTGACCAAACGGCAAAACAGAACACAAAGCCACGTATGTCTTTAAATGTATTGAACAGCAAATTCAAAAGCATGGTCAACCCATTATTTCTCTTATAAACAATGCTTTGTACCTCATACTCACATTAAAATGATGTTTCATTTGAGCAGCAGTGTGTTTGGTATTAAAAGCGGTTCTCTGACTGCGCTGCAGTTACGCCTGGGATCATTTTATTTTAAATGCTAATAATGTCAATTGCAAACTTAGCGATTTGGGTTTTAAAAAAACAACAGCCAGCGCCATGAAATCATCTAAAGCGGCACGTTCAGCGGTCTCCGTGACGGGATCCGAAACAGCCAACAGAGTAAAATGACCCCAGCGCTCTCTTCATTTTATCAAAATCACATCTATTCATTTTACAGTCCTGCTACTAGCCTTTATTTAGACTAAACCCTCTTTAATTTGGGTGAGGAAGCTGGGTTTGAGTGGCATTGGCTCATCCTGTCAGCCGAAGTTGACGCATTTTGCAGTATTAAGGTTAACGATTGGTTCATTTGAGCGGCATTGCTATCTCTGATGCAGACACCACAGGATGGGGCGTGAGCCCGCGGGGAGCCGGATATCTGTTTGGGAGTGACGTCGTGGCGCAGTTCAACGCTGCTAACGACATCGACATGATCTGCAGAGCGCACCAGCTCGTTATGGAGGGGTACAAGTGGCACTTCAACGAGACGGTTCTCACGGTGTGGTCCGCTCCCAACTACTGCTACAGGTGCGCTTCTGTCCCAGAGTCCCCACAGTCCCCTGCAGCACAACCACAATACATATCATAGTACTGGAATCAGTCTTATTTAGTGTTGTCACTTTATTATAGTTTTCATTCTTTTCTTTTTTAATTAGTTGTTGTTTTCATGTTGTTGGTGTATTTTATTTTAACGTTTTAGTGGGTGGGGGGTTCACATTATTTGTTAATGTCTAATTTTTAATTCAGAAATTTTAGTTATTTTAGTACATCAGGTAGGGTTGCTCCAAAATGAAAATTTTGAGCTGAAGCAGAACGAAATGAAACAAATGAAACGAACACTGTTTTTCGTTTTCTTTCCACATGTATTTTGCAAATTTTTTTTCCACCATTGCATAAATTAAATAACCAAAATGTGCTTTTTACTGTTTAAAAGAAAATTACAGAAGAGTGTTAAAACATTAGAAAATATTACAGATCTCAATTTGCGCACAGTGTAAATGTTATAAAAATGTAATTACTATAATCTTTAATTTAAAGAACAACAGCAGAATTACAGTGCTAACATTTATGAATGTTGATGGAGTCTTGCCTCATAAAGAGTTTGCGCCTCGACGCTGGTTTCTGTTTGATCGCGTCATTGTTCGGTACAATTTATTCGGTCTTTTCACTTGTTCGGCCAATTACAGTTACCGGCATTCAGTGCATCCCTAACATCAAGGGAACTAAATAAAAATGAGAAGTGTTGGTTTGGAAACTAGCTGAAATTAATTCTTTGAAATTATTATTATTATTATTATTATTATTATTATTATTATTATTATTTTTCCCAGCTACTAATTATTTTTAGTGAATTGAAACCCATTATATTCACTGTATTTCTCTGTATACAACTAAAGTATTTCACGCAAGGAAGATTTTATTGTTTTGTGGTTTTGGGTTTAATCAGCTGTAATAACCCTGATTAGAGCTGTGGCTCTGTGTTACTCAGGGCTGCAGACTGAGACTAATTTAGTAACACAGGTGACCATAGGTAACCAACAAACAACAATCATTTTATTCTAGTCAGCATTTGGAAAAGATTGTGTTTTTATTGATCGGATCTTCATAGTGGATGCGAGTCTCCTGCTCAGCGAGCAACAAATGAAGAGTCAGTCTTCTGAGTGATTCTGATTCAAACCAACTCAGTGAATCATTCACACCCGACTCACTGAACCACAAGGCATTTTTCGGCTGTGTCTGTTTCAAAGCGTTGCATGTAATTGAAGATTTAGTACTAAACGGTATTATCAAGAGAACAAAGCGCTTATGGTCCGCTCTTCTGTGTCTCAGGTGTGGTAATGTGGCGGCGATCTTGGAACTCGACGAGCACCTGCAGAAAGAGTTCATCATATTCGAAGCTGCTCCACAAGAAACGAGAGGCATTCCCTCCAAAAAGCCAGTCGCTGACTACTTCCTGTGAGCAAGTCCGGATCAGGAAGTGCTGCCCTGTGTTCTTGTATTTCTGTTTCCCTCTCCCTGCCCAACTGTCTTAATTGTGCTTTCTTTTTTTACTTTCTCTGTAATATTCCTTTTTTTATTTCTATTTTCCATCCACTTTCACATTCTCTCTCCGCCATCAGGACACACAATGGCGTTATATTCTCCTCTGCTGTGAAATCAGACTCATGGTATGCTGTAGATGTAGAGGTTTATAATGTATGTGAACGGCAGGACGGACAGCTGAAGCGTGAGACTGACCGCTGGTTTCACGTTATATTTCCGCTGTTCCTCAGAAAGCTGCATTTTGAAACGGCAGGTTGTTGGACATTTATTTTTATTTTTATTGCTTCACATTCTCTTCTCATGTCAATTGTAAATGTGTTAGAGAATGGATATGCTTGGATTATAGTTTACAGTCATCTGTTTTCACCGGAGTCATCATAGTTTCACAGGTTTGTGCTGGAACAGATGCTGAGCGCTAACAAACACTGGAGAACATTCACACCACACAACAACTAAACTGGAGTTAGAAAATCTGCTTTCCCTCTCGACTGTTCTCTCTATAGGACTTATTGTTGATTTTTATTTTTAATTTGTGAAAATAAAATGTACTTTTGTATGAATTTAAGATTCTGGTTTTCTTGGTGTGTTTGTCAGATATTGTGTGCCTGCCCAAATCAGTGTTAAATCCACTGAAATATTTTTCTAATTGAATACTGGAGTAATGTGATGTGTGTAAAAATAAACATTAAAGAACACTGGGACACAACTTCAGCAAGTATCACATTTTCTATAACTTTTCATTATATCACAAATTATGTTACAACTTAAAGAACATCTTTAAGATGCATTTCCATATAGATGAAAATTCAGTTTATAGATTTACCAAACTATATCTGCAAGGCTACATATCATACATTTGGGCAAACGTGAAATGCCACTCATTTATATATTCAAATGAAAAAAGAGTGACCTTGTAAATATTTAATCTTTAATAACTTAAAATGTGTATATTGTATATTTAAAAAATGAATGATTGGTGACAGTAAAGACAATGTAACAGGTAATGTCTATTTCAGTTAAAAGCAGGTTTTATTCATTACTTTCTATTGATCAAAATGCACAATTTAAATAAAAAAAGCATCTTGGTTTTCTCAAAAACACGAAGCAGCACAACTGTGTTCAACACTGAGAATGAGAAATGTTTCTTTTGCAAAAAACAAAACAAAAGCAGCATAGAATTCTGTAGAAGTGATCAGAACGTGTAGGGAACACTTTACCCCAAATCTTTCTTTCCTCGCTCCGCTCCAGATCAGCGCTGTTCTTCCGGTGGAGTCTCCTTTTATTTTTTATTTTTTGCAATAATAACAGGGGAACAGAGTCAAAGTACAATGCGACAACAGTATAAAAATACACGAGTCTCTAAATCAGTACAATTTCAAAAAAGAAATACACTTTTTTCATCAAAGATCAATCTATTACATCAAGTATCATTTTCAGCAGCTGAGATGTCTGAACAGCTTTACGATTGTTCTGTATTAAAGTTAAAGATTCATAGAAAATCTTTAAATCAATGGAAAATAGTCAATTTGGTACATTTAAAATACATTTTGCTTTATGTATATGATATTTCCCAAATAAAACAAGAATTTTAATTGTATTGTCCATTTCTATAAGACCAGTATCACAATCCAAAAACAACATCATTATATAATTGATATCAATAAATTTGTAAAACAATTCAAAAATAAATAAAGATATTTGGGACCAGAATAGTTTAGTATAATTACAGCTGAAAAAATAGTTTCCGACTCCTCTTTACAAAAACAACACAAGGGTGAGAACCCTTCTTAGAGCTTACTGATAAAATCATCACATGGTAATATCTGTGAATTATTTTGAAATGAGTTTCTTTGACTTTGTTTGGAATTACATATTACAGTTCATTAGTTTTCTATATTCTCTGGAAGATACATTTAATCTGCTATTACTAATAAACTCAGTGTGTTTATATAGATCACCTGACTGGATTAATAAATCTGTGACAAAAATTAACCCTTTGTTAAACCAGTCACTCCAAAAATGGTCTTGTTTTTGAATAATATATATTGATTGTTCCAAACGACACATGAATGAGGAGAGAAATTATTTTCACAGACTAATTTCCACGCATCCAAAGCTTGTTTGTAGAAGTTAGTTAACTTAATGGGGAGCTTATTACATTTAAAGCACAGGCAAGTAAAAAAATGAAGGCCACCACATTTTTTAAAAATAATATTGGGGATAGAGAACCATGGAAAATTATTCTCACGAAGATGATGCTTGATCCAGTTGATTTGAAAGACATTGTTAACAGTGTTAAAATCTAAAGCATTAACTCCTCCTTCTGATACATTTCTAATGATTGTTTTTCTTTGAACATACTCTGTCGAGCACCTCCAGATGAGTTTAAATAACATCTTGTCAATTGTGGAACACATTAGAGTCTACATGAAGAGATCATGCAGGAGTCTAGAGCCGCTCCAGATCAGCGCCGTTCTTCCGGAGTCTCTCTCTCTCTTTTTATTATTATTGCAAAACATAAACATAACAATATTTGAAAATTAACATGGGGCATGCGACAACATCACATGTAGATACAAGGACTACACAAATCAGGATAATATATCGTTACAAAAAAATTCAAATTCAAATTTCATTTACAGACAGCTTACAGCAGATTCAAGGATGTTGAATGTTTAGAATCCTTTGAATTCAGAGGTTTGGACACATTCTTGAAAGAAGTAACGACTCTGGCTTCATGAAGGAGGATCTGCTGATCAAGACCGCTGTCTTTACACTGAAATCTTTCACAGCAGAAATACATTATAATAATAAACAACTGACCAACGAAGAGATACTCTCAAAAACCTGCTTAACAATAAAATACAGCGATAGTATCTGTGAACAATTTTGAGTTCTTTATTTGACTTGGAATAAAAAATGTGAGGAAAGGTCTGCAAGTTATTCAAGTCTTAGACTGTGTTTAAAGAGGCCTTTTTATCTGAGAAACTCCATTAAATGCAAGAGTAGGAAGATGGTTGTTCACACAGCATAACATAAATGTGCTTTAAACAACTGACAGGGATACTTTTAATCACTTTAATATAATCTCTTAGTGAGACTGTTGCACATTTTAACGACACAAAATCAGGAAAAGAAAGAAGGTCTCCCTGAGCACTGAATAAATCACAAACAAAAAATATTCTGATTCACTGAAAAAAGTGATTTGTTACCAGCAATATATTTTCACTGTTCCAAACTATACATGTGTGCGCGGAGAAATTATGTTTAAAAGCAATCTTCCCGGACTCCAGGACTTCCGGTGGAGTCTCCTGTAGTTCCGCTCCAGGCCGGCGGGCGGCGGAAGTGCGTGGCCGCTTCCGCTTTCTCTCGGAAGGATCCCACGACGCTTTGACGCACGCCGTCTGTTGTGCTCACAAAATCGCAAATCTGGCTGTAAAATCTGCACAAACGGATTTCACACACGAGAGATATTCGGTTTCCAGCAGCGAGCAGGTAGGTCCCGGTTAACGGCAGGTCTGGTCGGTCCGCGCCGATCGCCGCACATGTGTTTCCAGACACCGCGGACTGCTTATAGTTGATTTCCGTTAATGCCGATCATTGGTGTTTTATCGGCGGTGAGGTGATCGGTCAGCAGAGTAACGATAACAGCTTTCAGTAACCACAGGGTTTTTACGTCCCGAGTAGTTTTCCGCTTAGCTAATGTCATTAATTTCTGGTTTATTCTCGTGACATCAGTCTAAACAAGGCCGTGTAGGTTAAAGGCTGTTGTGTTTTTCAGTGTTAGCAGGGGTCTGCAATGTCGCGCTTCTTCGCCACCGGATCCGACAGCGAGTCGGAGGAATCTTCTTCCGCCGATGAGATCACCCCCAAAGCGACCGGAACTACTTACAAGCCGTGAGTCTGTTTGTCTATCAGAGCACATCCGGGCACTGTACTCTGTGTGACGTTGCCTTGGCAGCGAACAACAACAAAGAAAGCTGGAACATTAACCCTTCTGCTCTCTTCTGACTTCCAACTTTCCATATTTTGTATTTTAGAAAATAAATGTGAACAAAAACTTTCCCCATAACGGAAAATAGTGCAGAACTTTAGGAAATAACATAAAACATTTTATGTTTAAGCATTTATAATTGTCAAAAAGAATGAAATAACATTGAAAGGAAGGCTACTGCACACTTAGTTCACACTGAAGTTTCTGCATCTGTTTGATCGAAAATACAGATTTTTTTGGGGGGGGGGGGGGTTTAAATATTGCAATTTAAAATAAGTTTTCTGTTTTAGAATCAATGTTGGAAACTGTTGTGCTGCTTAATGTTTTTGATGTTTTTTCAGGTTTCTTTGATAAAAAGTTTAAAAGAACAGTGTTTGTTCAAAATAGAGATTTTGGTGACACTTTATAATAATGTTCAGTTATAAGTCATTTATAAGTGATTAGCTAATGATGAACTAATCATTTACAAAACATGACTATACATTCACAAATGATTGAGTAATATTCTAACGATTTACAAATCTGTCATAAGTTATCTTAAAAATAATCAAACGGATCCTAAATGGTTAATAGTTACTAGTTAATATGTTATTAATCACTTATAAACCATTGATATATACATTTACACACACACCAACTGGAAACCATAAAGTTTGTAAAAAACTGATGAGTAGTTTACACTTTAGATTAGGGGATGCAGACAGCTTTGTAAATGATTGTTTATTGAGATAATAGTACAATGTTGACATTTCAATGATTTATAAGTGATTAATAATATATTTACTGGTAACTATTAAACTATACTTAGTTTTTTATTTTTAGTACTACAAAAAAGTGTCACCCTTTTCTCTGACTTGGTTTTAGTAAACTATAACCCAGTTTGTGAGCGGGTGTT
>JAUZSZ010000114.1:3730945-3744660 GCA_034780575.1 Labeobarbus marequensis | reverse complement strand
TATTTAGATTTTTTTGCACCCTCAGATTCCAGATTTTCAAATATTGTCCGATCCTAACAAACCATACATCAATGGAAGATTATTTTCAAAAATATTGACTGGTTTTGTGGGCCAGGGTCACAATTATTAAATATTTTAATATGTATTTAAAATAAAATATACTTAATACACCAATTTTTAATATTAAAATGATGAAAAAGTGGGTTGAATGAATGATTCAATGACTCACGCTTATTTTTCATTACTTGCAGTTTTGAACAAATCTCTTGAATGGATAATTCAATGACAAATACATTTTTTAAGTCACTTGTCGCCACCTAGAGGCCAAACAATGCAATCGACACAAACATCATTTGAAGCACTTACTTTCAAAAGATGACATGCTCTGTTTTGATCGCTGCCATAGACATCAGTGATTATAACCGAACTATAAACATTGCTCCCAGTATTTCTGTGATGATATGAATGACTGTCAGACAGAAATAATGCTGTGTAGTTGAAAAGACTGTTTCTGCTCTCTGTGTCAGCGGCAGTGCACTCAGGCCAGAATGATCCGGTATGATTCTCTCGAAGGTTTAGTAGACACGGGGGAATCGCATGGGTGTTTGAATGGAGACGGCGGTCTTCTATGGGTTAATCTGTGGTGGTGTGCTCCTCAGGTCCTCCGGAGAGCATGAGGGAGCACGTGGTGGCCGCCAGCAAGGCCATGAAGATGGGAGACTGGAGGACCTGCCATTCCTTCATCATCAACGAGAAGATGAACAGCAAAGTGTGGGACCTGTTCCCAGAAGCGCAGCGCGTGCGGGAAATGCTCGTCAGGTGGAGACTCCAGCGTCTGTCAGAAGATCTTAGCGTTTGTGTTTTAATTCCGCTGACCTGTGCTGTGTTCTGATCCTCAGGAAGATCCAGGAGGAGTCTCTGCGCACGTACCTGTTCACCTACAGCAGCGTGTACGACTCCATCAGGTGCGCCGTGTTCCTAGCCTTCACATATCACAACTCCGTATTTCCCAGAATAACACTCTTTTTTTAATCATCTGAAATGTTCTGCAGCTTATGACCCAAAGTGATCTGTAATCTAGTGTTAATTTGTTGATGAGAAGAATGACGAAAAATGTTTGTTCCGAGGAGATTTTTCCCCGTGACTAAAGCGAGACGACAGTAAAGTCAATAAATGATAACTGTGACTATCTCAACATGCAATATCGCTGACGATAAAAGATGAAACTAAAATGTATTTAAAAAAATTAAAACTATACCAAAGTGTATTTTTATTTTCGGCAAAAAAAGTGGACCATATTATTGCGGACTGCTTTGAGCCTCTACTTCACGAGTGTTCAAGTGTGCGGTTGCCAGATATCAAGAGTTCAGATCCGCAAATCAGTGCAATACCTGAAATGTAAAAATTAATTTCTCAAATAACAACAATGTTGTGCACTGCCAAAAAAAAAATTAATTAATAGAATGATCAGTATAAACAAGTTTTGATTGACTAAAACTAGACTAAAATGCTCAGACATTTACCCTCTGTTTCAGAGACAAGGCTTAAATCTGAGCTGTTTCAGCTGAAAGAAACTTGAACTGGTGGATCTTAAAATACAGTAGTCAATATTTAAAGTGGGTCAAAAAAGACAAGAACGCGTTTTAGGTTTTACTACAACTTTGATGAAAGGTTTTGATCCACTTCAAATGTTGACTAGTGTATATCAGTGCCTTTGTTTTGTCTCAAGATGGACTCCAGTAATGTTTTTTTCTCAGGCATATTTATAAAAATGACTTAAATGTCCTAATTGATCTACGGCCTAATCCTGGCTTAGTCTAAACCCTGTCTGTGAAACAGGAAAAGGTTGACTAAGTATGATGATAACTAAAAAGTGCATTTGATACCTGGACTAAGACTGAATTAAAATGGTTGGCAATCAACGCTGCTGTAATCCTTTCCTTCTGAATGTCTGAAATGGACCCCAGAGTCTCGCTGCTCTTCATCTCTTTCTTTCCGTCTCCTCTTCAGCATGGAGACTCTGTCAGAGATGTTTGAGCTGGATTTACCCACAGTGCACAGCATTATCAGCAAGATGATCATCAATGAAGAGCTCATGGTAAAAGAGAGGTTGTACCTCGATCAGTTTTTCTGTTTCCGTCCCACCGGTTCCCTCATGAGTTTGTGTGTGGTGTGTCTCTTACTCAGGCGTCTCTGGACCAGCCGACGCAGACGGTGGTGATGCACAGAACGGAGCCCACCTCCCTGCAGAACATGGCCCTGCAGCTGGCCGAGAAACTGGGCGGCCTGGTGGAGAACAACGAGCGTGTCTTCGACCTCAAACAGGGCGTCTACGGAGGATACTTCAACAGAGGTACACCACATTAAAGATCATTCTCAGAGAAAGATACATTTATAAATACAATGTTTTCTTAAATTACGTGTGTGTGTGGAAAATTGTTTTTAATGGAGCTGATCCACATCACTCAAACCTCTCTTTCTCTGGCACAGATCAGAAAGGCGGTTACCAACAGAACAAGAGCTACCAGAGAGGTAACTATCATTCACACACAACCATGATAGAATACGTGACGATCCACACAAATGTGGATTGTATTCTGGTGTGCTTCTCGCTTGTGTTGGCTGGACACGGCTGCTGTGAAATGTTTTGTTGAAGTGCTTTGTGAAAGTGAAAGTGCATGTGCGCCTCTCTCTCTAAACACTTCTCACTATGCAGCTCCAGACCAGAGGGGAGGTTACCAGCAGAAGCAAGGTTACCAACGAGGTGGTTATGAACATCATTCAGTCACTTCTTCATCCACCTAAACTCACCTGTTCACTCATTTCTGCGCTGGCAGCTCTCCGTCTGCTCTCCAAAGGCCCTGTCACTTTCTCCTTCTTCCTTGACAAGCTCAAAGCAACTTCAGTCTGTTGATAAGAATCCAGTGCCTCACATGTGACTGTGAAACTGAATGTCTGTGGCTTTCTGTTGTCTGTCGCTGCTGTAGATCAGAAAGGCGGTTACCAGCAGAAACAGAACTACCAGCGAGGAGGATACCGGAACCAGAACCAGAGCTCGTACTGATCCGGTGCGGCTTCCTTCCAGATCCAGACTGCAGGTTCCACCGGCTCCAGACTCCGCTTCAGCAGATAACACCAGATCATAACAGCTCCGTTTTATTCTTAACACATAAAATGGCTCCACAGCATGTTTTTCTATCGTTTGAGTGCTTGAGCTTACTCTGTCGGTCCTGGAGTCGCAGTTTTGGATACGATATAGTGGCCTTGGAAGAAATATTAAGTCATTTGTGTTACAATCTGGTGAATTAATAAAGATTATTCAGATAAAATGAAAGTAGAGTTTCCGTCAATCATTTGTTTCCAGGTTTGAAACTCGTTTTAAACATTTGCTCCTCATGCACAGGTCTATTGTGAGAGTATTTTTTGTTTCAGTGAAATTTCGCTGAAAATCTGTAAGCCAGTCGGCGCCGTTAGCCTCGTGGTTATTGAGTTCAAATCCCTTCTCGGGGTGCTTTCCCAACGCTTTACGGTCTGCTCTCTACTGTCCTAGGTATAAATAAAGGCATAAATAAATCTAAAAATAAATCAGTTGTAGCGATTCATAAAGTTTTTTTAAACCAAGCGGCTTTCTGTCGGTGAATACGGCAGCAGTTGTGGAATCAGGAATATTTCATCTTCAAATTCCTACTGAAATGACTATTTCACCCACAAAAATCTGCCTGAATGTGACTTCTATGAAAGCTTCCTTCTGCCATGAAATGAATTAAAAACAAAAAAGGTAACTGCTCACAATTCTGAGTTTATACGTATGTTGAAATTGCAAGTGTTTTTTTCTCCTCTCGAGAGTTACTTGAAGGTACTTGAACTTGCAACCTGGCTTTCAATTTTGACTTTTTCTCAGAAATTCTGAGTTTACATTTCACCATTCTGTGTAATCAAAATTCAAAGACAACTGGGACACTTCTCCAACAATTCTGACTTTTCTGACAAACTTGTATCCCGTCCTGGATTCATTGAACCCCTCCATGCACCACCAGTTGAACTCCAGGTCGTGTGAACGACTATTTGTGTGTAAATTCCCATCCACTGTGAGGTCCTAAATAACATCTCACATTGATCACACCCCATAGCTCTTCTTTTGATGCCTTATCAAATTAAATGCTGAGTTTGGTAATCCAGATTTAACTATTTGCTGAGTAGAGCCACTGGTCTGTTGCAGTATTGGAAACACTGCGTTAAAAATGCTTTTTACAAAGATTACAATGATATTCGATTGTTGGACGTTTTAGTTAGACACATGTTGGATGTTACACAAATCTGATCCCAGGTTGGGGTAATCATGGTCTGTTTATTCTATCTTTGAGCAGCTTCATGCTAAAAGGCTTTAAATTATAGTCACAAGTTAGCAGTGAGAGATCAGTTTTTTGAAAGCAGGTGTTCAAACAAAACACGTTTTCTGTGTATAACACTATCCCACAAAACCCGCTGATCTGCAAGTGGTTGACCTATATAAACACTTACTAAATGCTGTAAAGCCATATGATGACCCATTTTATTCCAGTGTAAACATATAGTGACCATTAACGTAAGTTCGTTAATGGTCACTATGGAATTCGTAAGTTCATTTGCAACCTGTGTCAGACTATTACCATGTATATAAATTCCTGTATCATCCGCATACATTTGTATATTAATGCCAGAACATGCAAGATGAAAATCATTTATATACATAGCAAAAAGCATTGGACCCAAGATGGATCCTTGCAGAACACCTGTTGATGTACCTAAAGACTTGGATAGGTGGTTGTGTACTCTTAACACACTGAAATCTGATAGATACGACTCTATCCAGTTAAGTTATGTGATGAGAAATTAAAACGAGATAACTTAGACATAAGGATTCTATGATCAACGGTGTCAAAGGCTTTCTTTAAATCAAGGAACACTGCTCCAACTACACCACCTTTATCTAAGAAAGTTTTAATATTTTCTATAAAAAAAACAGTTTGCGGTTTTCATTGAGTGTTTTGCTCTAAAACCAAACTGTATTGGATGCAATGAAAATGAACTACTACTCAAGTTACTGCTAATCTGTTCTGCAACAATTTTCTCCGTAACCTTAGAAACAGTGGGTAAAACACTAATTGGTCTATAATTATCAATAGAAAGGGAATCTCAACTTTTGAATATTGGAACAACAATCGCCGACTTCCAAACACTTGGGAACTAAGAAACTAAGAAGTCGAAGGGGGTTTGGAGTTAATTTTTGGCTCTTGTTTGTCAGTATTGACTATTCAGGACAAAGTCTAGCCTTTTGTCCAACACCTCACTGCTGAACACCAGGATCTGTCTTCTTCCCAAGATCCAAGGTCAGCCTGACATCTGCTCTGTTCCCTTGCTTATCATTTCTGCTGAAGTTTTGGCATTTCTTTTTTAATGTGTCCAAAAAAAAAGAAAATACAGTTATTCATGAAATTGTAATATTAGTGCTTTTCACTATATGAATTAATTAAGCTGTGACTTTTGAAGTATATAGTGTATTTCCAAATCCAAAGTATTTCAAATTTGGTTTAATGCATCTTAAACTTGTCATGCATTTAAAAAGTGAACACTGATGCTCTGTCAAATTTTACAGAGAAGTGGGGGCACAAAGTGTCTGCCCCTCACCCCGAATGTCCCAAAGTTCAAACGGCAGTCAGTCATTAACCAACAGGCCCAAACGAACCTCCCCTCTCTCTGTCCTGTTCATTTGCTCTCATCCTCTGTTTATTTGCACTGGAAACATTGCACAGAAACTGCGTATGTCAGTCTTGCCATCCATAATTATAGGTGAGAGAATTTTTTTCTAATTTCCAAACAACAGATATTTTTTCTCCCCAATTTTTGGCAGTGGTATATTTATGGATTTGGACACTAAAGTAAAAATCTTGTTTCTTTTCCATATGTATCTGCTTACAGGTGCCACTGATGTCAGGTCTGTAGAGATCTATGTCGAAACCAAAAGCTGTGGTGTTTGCTGAATGATAATTGAAATTGCACAATATTGAAGCATACTGCTGCAGTGGCTCACTTCTGCAGCTCTTAAGATTAACTTTGTGCAGGGATCAATAGTTCACCACTGTAGGTTTCTTTGTATCTTCATCAAGTGTCAGAGCAGTGGAGATGTGTTCTCTCCTGCGGTCGCCAGTGTTCAGTCGCTTTATATCTGTGCGGCTCAAGAGCGTGGCTGCCTCTCAGTCCCTGCCGGCCAAACATGACCGAGACCTCTGTGACCCCTCGTCACCTGACTTTCTGACCTTTGAGGATCCTCGAGCGTTCAAGGTGAAGAGTTTCTGGGAGCTGATCCGAGCTCTCGGAGTCTTCAGGCTTTGCTCGTTCCCTGCGCTGGTTAACAACTGTGGTAAGGTGAGGCAACAGCTAGATTTTTGTGTGAACCACCAATGAAGCACACTTACTGACTTATAAAGTTACCAGAGATTGACACACTCTGTTAGCTTGTTAAATGTAGAAATTCCATCTGGTCTTGAGTAAATATATAGTTGAGTATCATCTCTGTAACAGTGGAAACTAATTCCATGTTTTCTAATAATATTTCCAAGAGGCAGCATGTAAAACAAAAACAGGAGGGGTCTAATACAGATCCTTGCAGCACTCCATACTTTACCACTGTAAGATTAGATGTTTCCTCATTTACAGAGACAAAATGGTAGTAGTCAGACAGACAGGATCTAAACCATCTTAATGCCTATCCCAATATCAATGACAGTGTAGTTTGCTAATTTACTATGAACTAGTTGTGGATTCTTAATGAGAGGATTAATATCCACCAGATTGACTGTTCTCAAGACGTGACCTAGAGGTAAGGAGGCATGTATAACATTGAGAATAGGCTACAGAGAGCAGTTCTCTGGATAGATCAGTGGGTATGGGATCTAGTACACATGTGTGATATGGCTAATCTTATCTGAAGTGAGCATATGATGTAGTGATCTGTAACCTCATAATATCTATACCCGTAACATAAGTTCTCTAAGTAACTTTAAGAATATTGCTGTAGATTGTTGCTTATAACAGTATCCTGATGGAGTAGACTCATTTAGACCAATGGAATGCTTTTGTTTGGGGTAGAATTTAGTAGCTGAGTGCATCGAAACTTATTTCATTTACAGTAACTTAGGTGCAAGAGATCTGATGATTGAAAATAGTTTTTGTTTGCTATTTTACAGTTATCTGGTTTAATCGCAATCAGATTTTTTCTCGGTCCTGTTGTTAACGTATGTGTTTTATTTGTTGCTTGATTCCAAATAAATAGAATGAGGTCCACAAATAAATCTTAAAGTTTAAGTAATAATAAATAAATAAATAAAACAAATAAATAAAATGAGATTTGCAAATAAAAAACGTATTCATCAAGACGATTTCAAAGGCACGTAAAATATAATACTGTGGCTCGGCATGATACAGTCTAATATGGTCTAACGAAATCCAATTTTAAACATCTTTTACTGTACCCATTTTTATGGTCCTTATATTTGCTATTTGAAGCAAAGCAGATGAATAAAGTTATTTCAGGACGAGGCCGCCCTGATTGAAAAGCAAAATGTGGTTGGCTATAGCGAGAGCGTGCTACGATTGGTCAGCGAAATGTTTCTGTTATCTGATTGGCCCGAGTAGATGGTGGGTGGAGTCCACATATTTTTTTTACTGCAAATGAAACTACAACAACTGACAAAAGGAAAAGAAAATGAAAATGGGAGACATACAGACATCACAAAAGCTTATGAGAGCATTACAAAAGACAACAAAATACAAGACTTTGTCATAATCATAAAAAAAAAGGTTCTTTACAACAGACTCAAGAATATTATAGGTTTTGACATGTTCTTAAAAGAAGTAAAAAGGGGTTTTATATCAAAGGAAAACATTCTAAAATTGGGATTACAATGAATAGTTCTGGCTTTGTGAAGATGGAATTTTCCCAGAAGGCAGAGTAATAAAACAGTATAATCAAGATTGACGCAGAATGAAAATCTGAAGAAGAAGAAGAAAAAAGAGTTTCTGTAAATTGTACAATTTATTTACAACAAAGGAATACCAACACGGTAACTTCTGACCAAAAAGACTTGAAAGCGATAAAACAGATGCAGAATCGATTCTTCTTCAATATTACAAAAGGAACATAAAGAAGATACATTCTGAAAAAACCTGCTCAAGAGTAAGTTACAATGTCTATGAACAATCTTGAAATGGAGTTCTTTCATTTTACTTGGAATACAAAATTTGTAAGGAGAAGTCCAGCGGTTATCCAGATCAGCGTTCGGAGTCCATGTATTTGTGGACGCAATTCACAAATAAATGTCAGGCAAAGTTGTGATTGTGACATAACTATGTATATTTGTTAATATGTTTTTTTATTTGTGAATCTCATTTTACTTATTTGTGATTTTAATTTATGTTTGTGAAACTTTAAGATATATTTGTGGATCTCATTCGATTTATTTCCCAATATGTTTATTTTTTGTTAATCTCTTTATATTTATTTGTGGATCATAATCTATTCATTTGGAATTCAGCAACAATTCTATCTCCATATTGTGTGTTGAATCGACTGCATGTCCTGTAGTGCCTTTAAGTGGTTAGAACACAGGCTATCATAACTATAACTGATGTTTGAAACTTTACACACTCCAGTCACATAGCATCCTGAAGATGTTATCTGACAGGAGCTCCATTGATAACATTTAATTACATTAATATGTCTGATTATCATGTCTAACTAAGCTGATGACCATTACAAGGAAGGTTTTGGGCCAGCGATGTTTCTGCATGCTCGTGCGTCCGTCTGTGTACGCTCAGTTTGTGGCCGGCGAAACAGAAGATGAGATCGCAGACTCCATGCAGAAGATGAGCTCGCTGGGGCTCCACCCCATGCTAGCCGTCCCCATCGAAGAGGACCTGGGAGAGAGCACCGGGTAACACCCCCTTTATGTCTTTATGAGGGCATGTTTTGTGAACATGTAAAACATACTGTGCCATTGATTTATGACAAACACTTCAATCCAATAAAGTCATGGAAATATAAAAATTCAGGCCATAACCCTGCGTGGAGGTACAGTAGAGCAGCACCACAAGATTAAATTGTGATTCTTTTTCTTCTTGATTTTGACATAGTAAAATGGCTTTTCGAATAAGAAAAACTTTTTTTTTTCAATGAGAGTTGATTCTGTTTGGCAGGAGTACGCATACACTAAGCATTCATGTCAAAACTGAAGCATATTTAAGGCTTTAATGAGCTCAGAAGCTGAGCTGCACCACAAGGCCCACTGAGCCCTGATATGCAGCTGCACCATCAGAGCCTCTAAGCCCAGGGGCTGAGCTGCGCGGTGGGACCCAGTGAGTCTGGACATGTAGCGCCACATTATCAGTTTCTCAAGTCTTTTTGTTTTGTTTTGTTTGGGCCTTGAATTTGCATTCAACCCATTGTACAATTATTTTCAATTTGTAGCAATGCTGTTTCCTTGTTTTTCTAAAACCTGCATGAAACTTGATATTGCATTATTATATACAATTTGGTTACCTTTGTTCTTTTTGCATCTATAGGTTGTAGAACAATGTATTTCAGTTACAAGTACTGACTGTGACTTTGATAATGGCACACTTTATATCCGCAGGGAACGTCGATATGAAGACAACCTGGCGTCCATGCTGGAGTGTGTGCACATGTCTCACAGCAAAGGCTGGAGTAAAAATCCCATGATGCAGCTGAAGATCACCGCTCTCGTCAGGCCTGAGCTGTGTGTGAGTGTTTCATCACTTCAGACGAGATTCAGCTTCTTTGTTTGATATGTACTTCTGACAGAATGAGTCTGACCTCTTTTTTTTGTTATTGCTGTCCTTTTCTCTATTTAAAGAATTATTGCTGTCCTTTTCTCTATTTAAAGTACAGAAGTTGCTAGCAGAATTAGTAATATGAATTCCTGTTCAGGTGAAGCTGACTTCTCTGCTGAAGACAGAGCAGTATGATCTGAACGTGTTTGTGAGAGCCATGGAGGGAGAGGTACCGATATTATCCTTTCTTCTCAGTAGAACGTCACAAGCTCGTTGTAATCAGCTGTTATTCAGCAAGTATTGCTTTAGATGGTGTTGTTTTTAACCGGTAGGAGGTGATGTTTCCTGGTCTGACCGAGAGTGAGAACACACACTTACTGCTGGGCCTCTGGAGACTCAGCAGAATAGGAGAGGTACTAAACCTTAACCCTAGTGAACAGAAAGACCGTTAGCGCTGGGACTGATGGGACACGCTGTGTGTTCGCAGGTGAGTGTTGATAAAGTCTGAGTTCTGGTGGATGCGGAGTACACATACATGAATCCTGCCCTGTCTCTCATCACCATGGCCTTGATGAAGAAATTCAACCAACAGAGCGCCTGGATCTGGAACACGTATCAGTGCTACCTGAAGGTCACCGCCAGGCTTTCACTGACATTACAGCATCTTGACAAACAAAAAATTCAAATAGTTGTATATAAAAATATAACCCCTCTACTGTATAAAGAGCACATTTTATATTGTTACAGATATACTTTGTGTGTCTGTTCACCAGGAATCAAGGAATCTGCTGCTTGATGCCATCCAGACGTCCATCGAGCAGGGTTTCTGTCTCGGTGTTAAACTTGTCAGAGGCGCTTACATGGACAAAGAGAGAAAACTATCCCAAAAAGAAGGGCGGACAGATCCAATCCATGAATCTTGGGAGCAAACTAATGACAGGTGACTCCAAAGCCTGCTGTATCTTATTTGATGCACAAATTTCTATGGAATCTAAATTAGTTTATACTTTTTTATGAAGTAAAAGGCCTTTTAGTATAATTGTACAAACATTCACCTTCAGCTTGTGGTCCACGTAACTTTTTGCTCTGAAACCTTTGCTTGCTTTATCCATATTTTATTTTTTATTTTTAGAAAAATCATGTTAAAATATTAGTATTTTTGAGATATGTAGTATGGTTTGCTGTTATAAACATCTCAATGAATTTCATCTTACTTTTTGGCCATATAAATAACATCTGCACCAAATTGCATATTTTTTACTCTGTTTGAAACTGAATAAAATTAAGGTGTGTATGAATATGAGCTCTCCACTTTCTCATTATATTATACCATATGGGCCATAAAAGCTTGATATATCAAATATGATACTCAACAAAAAAAGTCTTTTTTTTAGATTTTGTGTGAAGCACTTTAAATTGCTCCATTTAAACAATAAATAAATAACATTTGTAAACAGATTTATTTCACATTTCCTATGTCAAAAACCATTATTCCATATAACTTTATAGGGTTCAATATGTTTAAAAAATGTATGTTTAAAAAAAGTAGCTGGTTTAATTACAGGGTTCCCATGGGAATTAAATACCTGGAAATTTCTATATTTATAAACTTCTATATTTAAGAAATATGTAGTTATTTTAGTTATTTGTGGTTTTGTTTTTCAGCTCTGAAATATTTGATTGGATATACACTACTCTTTGTGGTTGCAGTATCTATTAAAATGTGTATAACTGCTGCTTGGTTTATGTATTTAGTAAAATCTAATTTTGTTTCCTTGAATTTTAGTGTTGTAAGTGCTGAAAACCCTGAGCTTTTACATGCCTTCCCTTATTTGCAGTTATAACGGCTGTCTAGAGCTCCTGCTGAGGCTCATTTCAGAGAAACCTGAGCGCTACATGATAATTGTGGCCACTCACAATGAAGAATCGGTCCGACGGGCCGTGACACGGTACCCCTGTATTTCTGACTAACCCTTGCTGTCGGCGTGGAGCTGGGTGATGTTGATCGGTGTGCTGTGTCTGTGTTTCAGCATGCAGGAGCTGGGGCTTCTCCGAGACGTGGGCGCTGTGTGTTTCGGTCAGCTGCTGGGCATGTGTGACCACGTGTCTCTCACTCTCGGTAAGAAGCTCGATTGTGAATGCGTTCATGTTCTTGTCTCTCTGGAGCAGCGTCACCATCAGGTCATCTTCTGCTCTCAGCGCAGCAGGGTTTCTCGGTGTATAAGTCTGTGCCGTACGACTCGGTGGAGGACACGCTGCCGTATCTGGTGTGCCGGGCTCAGGAGAACTGCACCGTGCTCCAGGGAATCCGCAAGGAACGAGATCTGCTCCGACTGGAGCTGTGCCGCAGACTCAGAGAGAAGATCACAGCCCCCAGATAGAGAGAAATCAGCCTGAAGACTCCAATACATCACAGCGTGAATGATGGCCATGCATTCGAGGCATTAGCCTTTGAAAAATGTGAATAATAGTGCCTTCTAGTGGATGTTGATGATGATTTGGGATTGAAATGAGCATGAATTCAATACTAGTGTTCCTGGTGTGACTGTGCACAATTCACCAGTGCAGATTATTCCAACGAAAAAGTCTGCCTTTGTAACACATTATTTGGAATAATTAAGTTATTAAATGTATTGTAAGGAGTCTCTTCTGCTCGCCAAGACTGCATCATTACTCCAGTCTTCAGTGTCACATGATCTTCAGAAATCATTATTGAGCACTGAACATTGCCTCGGTTGTCAACCAAAGAAAATCAAATAAAATATATTAAAATATTCCAAACCTGTTGTGCTTCTAGATGGTTTGTCTCTCAGCACCTGTGTCTGAGTGCTGTTTACCTAACCTTACTTTAAACCCTCTCTCTGTCCAACACCAAATGGAAAAGGAGGAAAGAGAAACGAGTGGAGGTGGGAAAATGAAGGAGGGCTTTGAGGTAATTATCACCTGGACTTTAATGGCCTTTCCTCAGTTTCTAACACACACACACTCTCTCTCTCTCTCTCAACACCTGAGCAAATGCCATGCAGAGCTGGAATCGACTGATTATAGTGACACAGTGATGATGGTGAAAATACTGTAAGAGAGGCAGAGGTCAGTTTTATTTGTTTTTATTTTTTGTTTTAAATTCTCACTTTCATATTCTGTCATAATCTGCATGTGTAATAAAAAGGAGTGAATTCAGGTAAACATTGGCACTTTTTGTCATTGAGATGACTGGTAAAAGTGGCTCAGTTATCCTTAGCGTTATAATAATAATAATTCATTACATTTAGCACTTTTCTGCTTTTTCTAAGCACTCAAAGCGCTCTACATTGTGAGAGGTATCTCCTCGTCCACCACCTGTGTGCAGCATCCACCTGGATAACATTTCTTTAATTTCTTAATCTTTCTTACCTTTCAAGTCACTCATTTGTTATCATTACTGTTAGTGTGCATCAGCCATATTGTAATTTTTTTGTAATGACTTTAAGTTTTAGTGAGTGCCTCACAGTTTAAAGAATAGAGCATCAGGAAAAGCAAACTAAACTGTTACCTGTTTCCCTCATTAAATAATTAACCAACTAAATTAGATTTACCAATTTCTGGCATTTCATGTCAGGAATAATTAGCAGTAATGTGTTGTAAGGTATTAATGTTAAAGAATATGGAAAATCTTTATAGTGAGACTTACAGAACAGACTTAGAGAAAAGGTCTAGCAACTTTATTTTGCAGATGCCACTTGGTTTCTAATGCAATGACGTTTAAAGTATGGCGAAGTGTCTAGAATGTGGATTTACTATGTATAAATATATATACACACACACACACACACACACACACACACACACACACACACACACACACACACACACACACATAATTATATATATAATTATGTGTGTGTGTA
>JAUZSZ010000114.1:3267529-3277710 GCA_034780575.1 Labeobarbus marequensis | reverse complement strand
GTCTGTCTGTCTGTCTGTCTGTCTGTCTATCTATCTATCTATCTATCTATCTATCTATCTATCTATCTATCTATCTAAGTGCTGTCAAACCATTAATCGCGATTAATTTCATCCAAAATAAAAGTTTTTGTTTACATACTATATATGTGTGTGTTATGTATATTTATTATGTATAAATAAATACACACATATACAGCATCTATTTTGAAAATATTTACGTTTTTACTATCATATATAAATATATTTAATATATAAACGTAACATATTTTTCTTAAATATATGCATGCATGTGTGTGTATTTATATATACATAATAAATATAAACAGTACATACAAATATATTATGTAAAAAAAACTTATTTTGGATGCGATTAATCGTCTGACAGCACTATATATATATATATACATACATACATACACTCACATATATATATATAGTTTCATTGTAAGATTATTTTTCTTTAAATCTGCCATGTTTATTTATTTTGATTTGTTTATTTAGTTATATTGTTATTGTGGCAGGGTGGAAGAATCACGCAGCAAGGAGAGCTCGAATTAAATACCCCGGAGGGTGGATTTATTAATAAAGTGAGGTGCAGGGTGGAAAAGGGTGGCTGAGGTGTGGTCTCTTCCCAGGGCAGGGCTGGATCGGGCACTCGCCGGGATCTGTAATCGAGAAGAGTACGGCACATCCATTCTCAGCCACGCACGGCTTATCGAGTCTCAGGTGTGGCCGGTCCAGCCGTGATGAGCAGGTGCAGGTGTTCCCTTTTCCGTCTCCAGGGCAACGCTGATGAGTCCTCGGGATGCTCGTCACATTATCACTGAATGAGATTCAAAGTACGTCTTAAAGTTGACTTGTGAATTTTGCTAAAACAATTAAAATATTATAAAATGTCATAAGGTTCTACATTTAAAGTTTTTTGTTTTAAATCTGCCATGTCCATTTTAAAATTCTTCCAAAATGACACACACAAAAAAAAAATAATAAAGAAAGAAAAGAAAAAGGCAATATAAAATGTTTATAATTAGTCCGGACGGAGAGGTTTACACACAGTTGTGAGACTATTGTAAGTGCATTCAGAGATTTCCTAAACGGGTGGAGATGTCAATCTCTGAGTCTAGCAGATTCAGCCTGAGGAAATATCAATAGCTTCCTTTACAATTCTAATGTTGTACCGTCTCTCATATATATATAGCGCTTAAAGGGGTGGTTGACCTTTTTTATTTTGTGTCTGTTTGTTTTCTAGGCTTGATTGTGTTTACGAGGTGCAGTCTAACATGTATTAATGCTTCGGTTTTAAAACACCCATTATTTTTCACATAATTTACCTTTATTCTGCACCACTCTGTGCCTTCTCTAATGAACGCTCTGATTATTTCTTGCTTTTATGAAACCCCTCCCTCAGAAATATTTACTTTTATTATTGCATTTAGCAAAAAGTTGCGTAAGATAGGAATTAGTTTCCTGCTCCTACGAACACCGGTAAACACCGCGGGGTGTTCCATCGTTCTAACAATTTTCTATGTAGTCTAATTAGTATTCTAGTATTTAGTATTTAGCAGTCGTAGTATTCTACGTAGTAATTTTGTTGTTGTTGTTGTTGTTGAACGTTTAGTTTTTATAGCTTAGAAAATCGAGTATAAAAACTAAAAAAAAAAAAAAAGTTTTATTATTGGAGATTTTCCTTTAATGCCCTTACATACATGTTTGTATTTTACATAATCTTATTTTTCTGACTTCTGTTGATATATTTCTATGTTGTTTGATATTTACAATAAAGCTGTTTGAATTGCTTGTCTTGTCAGAGGCAATGGCACGATGATGGCATGTTTAAACGTTAAATCGCATCAATGCACTGTAAAGCAAACTGCAAATATAGCTCACTCCAAAACGTCGTGCTTGTTACAAGTTCGCAAACCTTTCACGATTTTTTTGAGCGGAGTTTGACGTCTCCCTCTGGAGGAGGGGCTCTGGCGCAGTCACGTGGTCAGAGCGCGCATGCGCGGTGTGCGTCAGTAACGTGAACTAGTTGGAAACATCAGTGAGGGGAAGGTAACGTTAGACTAGCGAGAGATAAAGCGTTGAGGCAGGTTTGCGACGCGTGTGTGTCTTGATACACAACAAAACGAGCACGGAGTAATCTATAAAGCTCAACTACTAGTCTCGCTAATGTTGTTTGATTCTTTCAGACCGGGTTTAAGAGTTCGGGGTGAAGCTAGTGCTCTGGCTAGCCGCTGTAAGTTAACGTTAGCTCGTCGGTTAAAGCCAGAAACAACTAAACGCGATTCTCTAGCCAGATAACTTAACCCACAGATCATCCTCAGACTGGGGTTTGGTTGTTTTTGTTGCGGGAGGCTTCCCTTAAATGCGCGTGCTGTTGACAGATCAGCTAACGGATAGTACTGTATTTAGTCTCGTGAACTGTAGTGCTGTTTTCGTTTTGGGAAATCAAATGATCACAAAGCAGGAGTCAATCTTGAAGTCGTCTTGAGATGTGGCCCGTGTTTGATTGACAGTCATGGGAGGCTGCGTGGGGCGCGAGCGCGCGGAGTCACGTGGACACGGCTCGAGGAAGCGCGGAGGTGAGACTCCTCTGCATCTGTGATGCTCTTTGCATGTTTGTTCCCCTGTGTGGCTTTCTTCACAACATGCAAATGTCAGGTGCATTGACTCAACCTGATGTGGGAACAACAGACACAACACACAAACAAAAAGCGCCTCGATATTACCATGTTACAAGGTATTATTCGTGAACTTACCAATGACAAGCATGCACTATTTTAAATAGATGCATCAAACTACCATAAGCTTGCCATCAGTGTAACACGCAAGAATGTTTGTTTTCTAAATATGCAATGATTTACTGTACTTTTGATTCTAAACGAATGATTAATTAGCCATTATTAAATATATGTATATTTCAGATGTGTTGAATCCCACAATATACCAAAACTAAGAAGTGTCATGGTTTTGCACACGCATGCATGTTATTTTTATGCTTGTATGGTTTTCTATGGTGAAATATAGTGATCACCATGTAAATGCCATGTTTTAGGAATATGATAAGCAAACACTAAAGTGTGTATACCAAATTGCAATGCTTTTAAAATGTTGTTTTTTTACTACCTTGCACAAAAATGTAGCTAAATTGGTTACAACAGACAAAATTACCATGGTGTTACCATGTTTTTGGACATGTTTCCATGTTGCACCAAGATAATATAAATATTACTCGGTATCAAAGTGCCATAGGCTATCACCACAGTACATATTTCTAATACATTTTGTTTTCATATGTAATCATTATTTTGTGGCTGTACTGAAAATGTGCATATTTCAGATGTGTTGAATCCCACTTTATACCAAAGCAAAAGAGTGCCATGGTTTTGCACACGCATGCACGTTATTTTTATGCTTGTACTATGGTTCTCTATGGTATGAAATATGTTGATTACCATGTAAATGCCATGTTTTAGGAATATCATAAGCAAACACTATAAAGTGCAATGCTTTTACAATATACTTTTAGTACAAAATCTTAGTTTTTTTACTACCTTACTCAAAAATAGTAAAGTTTAGCAAATTTGGGGGCACCAGACAAGACCATCAGCATGTTTTTGGACATGTTTCCTAGATATTATAAATATCATGACACACAAATACATGAAGTTATCTTATTTAGTACTCCTATATTACTATGTATCAAAGTACCATAGGCTTACAATCACTGTACCACGATATCACCACAGTACATATTTCTAATGCATTTTTGTTTTCGTATGCAATCATTTATTGTGGCTGTACTTGACATGTGCATAGTTCAGATGTATTGAAACGCACAATTCACCACCAACAAAACAGTAGCATGGTTATTCTTGTGTACTATGGTATTCTTTGAAATACATCGACTGTGTAATAGACATATACTGTAGTTTACATATCAAAGTGCAGTTGTATCACCATTTGGTTTTATAGTACCTTTGCATACTTAAATATTCACATTGCTGGTGGAAAATAAAATTTTTGAGAGCAACCAATGAGAGCACCACCACCAAAACATACTATAACGTTACCATGTTTCATCACATGATCCCATGGTATTTCTGTGTTTTTTTTTGTTCATTGGTTGTTATGATAATACCTTGAAACTCCACAGAAATGCCTAGCATATTAATCAAAGCGACCATCTACCAAAGCACTAATTTTGAAAGAATGTTTTCCTTAAAATGTGCAACTTTTAGGTGCAACACTTCTGCTTCTGCTCGTTGTTGAAGTTCCTCTTCCCTGTACTGCCACGCGTCTCCAACAATCATTTCAATGATTTAAATGTTAAATAAGATGTGTTTAGTAGCACTTGCTGTGTTTTTGTAGATATGACACTAGGGGCCCGAGTTTTGATCTGTTTTCTTCTCCTGTGTGCATGCTGGAGCTGGCAGTCTGTTCCGTCTCAGGGCATGTCCCTGCATGTTTGACCGTCGTGCCTGTTGTTTTTCTGCATTTTCCATCAGCTGTAGGGAAAAATAACTGGGATAGAAAGCCCAAACAGTTCATTCCACTGAAGCAAGCCGTTGCATTATGGCAGTGACATGTGTTTGAGGTGTATCAGTGAAAGTCTTGTCTGTCAGTGTATTGTAGGGTTATCTGTGCTTCAGCATGTTGTGTGTGTCCTGAAGAGGAGATAAGATTTTCATTGACACGTGGGCTGTGTATTATGTGAGCGTTCCTAGAAGACAATGCAGTCCAGTCTCTCCAGTCCAGTCTGTCATCGCAGCAGAGCAAAGTTTGGGAGGTTTATTAAATAATAGTCATTCGTTCTTATGTGAAATATCAGCCCTAAACTAGAATAGAATAGAATAGATTTTATTGTCATTGTACAGCTATACAACAACTTTGTTTTTTTTGCTCTCACATTGAAAGTACACACATACAATAAAAATAAATGAGCTACAATTTAGCACATAAATGAACTCTGCATAAATAACAAAAACAGCAATATTATAAATTGTTGTTAATTATTATTACCAGAGAAAAAGTTTTGGAAATTCAAAACCTTTAAAGAAATAGTATTATTATTATTTAAAGTTTTGCACTTTGCTTAATAAGATGAAATTCATAAGAGTTGTTAGTTTGTCAGTCTGACTACACTATCATTATTGAAATTATTATTATTACCAGAGCAAATTTTGAGTTCAAAACTCTTTTAAAAATGATTATTATTGTTGTTGTTGTTGTTATTACTTAAACGATTTCTCCAACGTTTCTTAATAATATACAATATTCATAATGCATATATAAAATGGTTGGTTTTTGAGTGGTTTTAACTCGAATCCATTCCTATTTTTTTTGTGAATCTGATTACATGCTTGATAACAATGAATAACATTCACAGTTTGTGTATTAGACTGATTTGTGAGTGTTTTTGACTCAAATCTGTTCATAAGTCATTTGTGAATCTGATTACAAAACTATATTAGTAATAATGCTAGAACAAAGTTTGAGAAGTTAAAATATTTTAAAAGAATTATACATTTAATTATTATTTTTTATTTAGAAAGTTTTGTACTCAAACTTTGCTCAGTAATATTTATAATGCATATATTAGACTGATTTGTGAGTGTTTTGACTCAAATGAATCTGTTCATAAGAGTCATTTATTTGTGAATCTGATTATTATTATATTAGTAGTATAAATATAAAATCTTTTTAAAGACTTATTTTAATGATTATTATTTCTATTTTGTACCTAAACTTTAATAATGTAAAATATTTCTAATTGGTATGCAAGGCTGATTTGTGAGTGTTTTGACTGAAATGAATCTGTTGGTTAGAGTGGTTTGTTGTGAACCAGACTCTGCTTTGTGTTTGTTGTTGTGGTCAGACACAGTGAGGACAATCATGCATTTTTGGTGCTCTGTTTATTGTCTTGTACTTTGTGGCACATACTTTCTCTCTCACATTGCTTTTAGTCTGAATGCATGTTCACAACGCTTGAACGGTTACAGACCCAACCGTCATAATGCTTTTTACAGCACTTGCACAATAATAAGAGAGCGCAGTTGTGAAAAGAGCCGCATGTCATTCAGTGATGCAGCGGGAGCGTCTCGTGTTTCTGTAACGCAGATCTGTCGCGGCTTGTGTGTGTGTAACGAGAGAATTACAGGAGAAGATTGCAACTTTATTCAGCAGCTGGCCTCAAGACAGCGAGAGAGAGCGTTTACATATCGTTTGCCTGGAGATTACACAAGGTGCTGGACTTTGACAGTCACTTTCTGCGTTGTCTCTTGTTATTGTGGCTTAAGTCATAATCATAATAAGCTCTTTGACCTGAGATGAGTTATATCACAAGTGCTCTTTCCATGTTGCGACAGCCAATGAAATTGCAAAAAAAAAAAATCTCAAAGAAACTGGCATCAAGCACTTGGCTTCTGGGAACGTTTAGAGTCCCTTTTGGAGTTCTTCACATTGTCAGTGGCCTCTTTTATTTGTCTGAAGCACTGGATTGTAAACAGCCATTTGTCTACATTTCTCTGCCTGTCACTTTAAAAGCCCTTTTTTGGATTAACCCTATAAATCCTACTGTATCATATTACATGCACACATTCTAAGTCCTCTAAATGATCAAAAGTTTGCTTAAAAACCACAATCTGCTGCATGTCTTCTGTCTCTGATTGATAGTTTAGAGTTTTTTTATCCAGTAAAAGCTCTTTTAGTGTAATTGTACAAGCGTCCAGCTTCAGCTGCTGCTTCTCGTGTCAAATCTTGTCTGATTTTGATCAAGTAAGCGTCAGAATAACTGCAGTCATATCTCCAGATGAACTCTTACTGGACTGAAGCAGATTCTCCATCAATCATTTTTTAGTCTCAAATCTGATCATCAGGATCTTTTGAGGAGCGTTTGTTTCCAGAAGCTTTACTTTCACTGTTCCTCAGCGGAGGAACGATCTTCATCACATCTTCTGAGGAGCCTTTATTTCTTCATCTCTCAATCAGCATTGCATTGCATTATATACAATCTCATCTAACTAAGACATTATTGGAGATATAGAGTGATGATTGATATTTAGATCAGTATATGTCAGTATCTGCTGTACTGTTATAAAGATGTAATTAATTTACATTACAAGCATCAGAATTTCATCTTATAAATATCAGCATCTGCAGCAAATGTATATTTTTGCTCTAAAGCTGAACTGAGCTATTTTTTCCTTCATATTCTCAGACTATACGAGCCATAAAAGCCTGATGCATCAAATATGATACAAAACACATATGCAGGCTTTATTTTAACCTGTTCTATTTATATTTTTCAGTCTATTATTACTGTGTTAAGCTGGTTTAGAGAACCAGACTTCCTGTAAAACCTGTGTTTTTAAGTGTTGATGATACTCCTCCATCATTGTACTGTCAGATGGAGTGAAGCATTCTGGGAGTAAATCACACAATGCGTCCTGGTGATTACTTATAACACCTTTATGCTATATATAATGTGTTTGGATGGGAAAGCACAGAGTCATCTGCTGTCTCTCATCAGTGTGAACATCCTTGTTTCTGTAGCAGGTTTATTACTAGAGGTGATTGCTTCACTGTTACTGTTCACACTAAGAGAAGTTTCTAAATGTGTGGATTGATCAAACTGTTGCTAAATCTTCTAAACATTACTTAATGGACATTTGCATTCTCACGGTATCTGTAGTTTTAGTATACAGTTTCTTGGTTGTTTTCTGGAAGCTTTGTTTGTAAATAATATGAGCGCGACGTTATACTGTGTAGTGGTTGAGCGACGTATCACAATGGCCGATATATCGGCCGATATTTGGCCAATAAGCACGCTCATTCTCTCATCTTGATTAGTTTATGTGTTTGTTCAACAGTTGAAGTCTTCAGATGCAAAAGCTTTTATGTCTCAGATTTTTCTTAAATTTGTTTTTTTAAATGAGCATTTTTATCAGGCTCCTATGGTCAGGTTCAGTAATTTAATTTTAATGGCAAAGAAAATATTAATATTAGTCAGTTATTGAATGCTTTATTTTTAAAAATGTCCAATGATATTTTCATAGGAGCCTGTTAAAAAGCTCATTTGAAAGGAAAATCTCTTTGGACGGACTTTGAGGATTTTGCATCTGCGGTCTTCAGTTCTGTTTAGAAATAGAAAGGCAAGCTATTGCAGTCAGCAGAGATGCATTTCTGCCATTTAAAGTTTGAATATGCAGTTATACTGTTATTATATTACTCTCTTTCAGAGTTACTGTTTGGCCATATAAATATCGGTATCTGCACGAAATTGCATATTTTTTACTCTCTATAGGCCTCTGATTAAGTATAAAATGAAATATATTGTAATAGGATTATTTGTAAAGTTCATATTTATTTTCAAATTGATTCATTTTCAAATTCTTTTTGAATTATTTTAGTAAATAAGTAGGGATGCACCAATACCATTTTTTCTGATCCGATTAAAAAAAAAAATTCTGAGTATCGGCCGATAACTGATACCAGCACTGTTTTATAATAATCAATGTAGAATTTCTATACCTCAGTGTGTTGACCTAATCATCACTGTTTTATGTGTTAAACACAATCTACTAAATATAGACAACTTCATTTGAAAGAAAAATAAATGACAATCTATGACAAAAATACTATTTTAAACTAGGTTAGTGGATAATTCAGCAGCAAAAGTTATTCTAGAAAAATCAGTGCACAATAATTGTATAAATTCTAAACATTTAGAGGAATAACATTTATTTAGTGGGGAACAAATAAAAGTGAATAAGTGTATGACTGAATCTGGTAAAATGTTACACATTGCTCTTTGTATTATTGTAAAATACATTCATGAAAAACAAGTAAATATATTTATATATAAATATATACTATAAAATTAAAAGACATTTCTTTATGGTGTTTCTTTAAAACTTTATGGTGCTTTATAATGTTTTTATTCCTTTTGTTGGGCTTAACAATAACAGTGAATACTGTACACACAATATCGAATTTGGACCGGTCTCATCTGACCGATACCCGGTCTGGCAGAAAATGAGCGTATCGGATCGGTGCACCCCCATAAACTAAATATAAATTTAATTGCAGAAATTCTTCAGCCTGTGCCATTTATTATCTTAAATTTGTTTCTAAATATGAAATATTTATTCATTTAAAAATCTTACCAGCAATAATAAGTGGACCTCAGGGATCATTATAAAATAAAAATTGATCTTATTTAGTTTTTTTCCCGAGAGAGAGCACACATTGTCTTTATTTATTATAACCGTTACTCTGGAATAGCTGGAGCGACTAGAGTCCTGAGCTGTTTTAATCTCATCTCGGCTGTTTTTCTCACAGTTTGAAGATTTACTAAGCAGTTGACAGTTTTCTGGCTCCTCTGAGAAATCTAATCCCATCCAGATAGGAGTGTCTGATGTTATTGTTTTCACAGTGCTTCTCGTTTATTTTAACCCCATCCAATATTATAACTTAAGATTCACTTGTTGTGAATTGAAAACCCATTGACAATCAGAAGAAATATTGCTGATTTGACTGCACTGACATCTGATGAGAACAGAACGTGAACAGAAGTGAGCTGGATGGTGATGATGATGATGAAGACGCTGTCATCTTCAGTAGAGATGCTTTATAGCTGAATCATTTGTTTTGATGAACTGTAAATGTATTAAGTGTGCAACATCAACACTTTGAACTGAACTAAATGACTATTTAACAATAATAATTGTGGATGAATGTTGATAATGTTATACTATTTATTTCAGGCCTATTGCAACCACACACAGTGTGTTTTGTTATCTTAAACATTATCCAGTAATGTGGGTCGTGTCCTGATCGCCGTGTGTTGGGCTCAGCCTATTATTGTTGATTGAAAACAGCGGCTCTGTTTGAGCAGATATCCTCAGGGTCAGGAGGAGCTGTTTGGGGTTTTCTGCTGCCTTCAGGGCTGTTGATGGATGTGAGCAGAATGGATGGAGGCTGTTGTTTTTTGCCAGAAGTGATCAGTCATCGGGGAAGGCAGTATTTGCAGACAAACAGTCATAAATACACAACCTTTGCTCAGGCATGGGAATATGAGTAAGCGAAGTTCACTTCTGCTTTTTTTCTCCATTCTGTCACAGAGGGAGTTTTGGTTCCTTGCCGCTGTCGCCTCTGGCTTGCTCAGTTGGGGACAC
>JAUZSZ010000114.1:2650165-2661724 GCA_034780575.1 Labeobarbus marequensis | reverse complement strand
TCTTCATTACTGGCAGTTTACTGGAATAATTACTTGAGTAATTAAAGATGAAGCAGTGTTTACTTAGCTGAAACATTAAAAGGTTAGACATAATTATATTAATTTGTTTATGTTTATATTTAACTCCAGTAATGAAAAAAAAAAAGCTTGTGAGTTGCTATGAAAGACCCTGCTAAAAACAACTTTAAGGATCCTGGTTAGCTTTGAATTTAGAATTTTTGTATTTTCTGTTTTTGTTTTAATTTGAGTTAAGTTCAATTATTTTGTTGTATATTTTTGTCATTTTTATTTGTTATTCAAATATAATTTTTATTAATTTGTTAAATAAAATTAAAAATAGAATAAAACAATTTTGAAAATAAATTTTATTTTATTTCAAGGTTTTTTTCTTCTCTAGTGTCTTTTTTACGGTTTCAGTTGTAGTTAACTGTAATAACCTTGATCTGGCAGACCAAAAAAAGGCTAAAACTTTTTTTTTTTTTAATTTATTTATTTATAACTTTTTTTATTCATTCATTCAACAGAGTTTCACTCACAGTGATTTGGAAACTTGTATCACCTATTGACATTGTGGTATCGTGACAACCCTATAGCCTGTGAACCTGTCAGAATTGAGCAATCCATGGTTGTTTGTAATGACTCATTCTTGCTTTCAGCAGAAAAAGTGAAACTCTAATAACAGCTGTACTGGCACAAAGACAGAAATAACTATATTCATCATCAGGGTCATTCATGTATTAGTTAGGCTGAAGTTTTTCAGTGACTTTTTATTATATCAACGGGTACAGCATTTTGCCATTTCCCCTCCCTCCTCGTTACCTGTTATATATTTATTTCTCTGTGGTTTCCATGGCTTCTCTCTCCTCATTCTTCATCGAGTGTCAGTTCAGTCTTGTATTGTGTGAGTCTTTGATTATCCTGCTGTTCCTGTTCGCTTGCAGCTGCTGCTGTCCGAGTGATTGATGCTCCAGTGATGTCGACTTACATTTTTAGACGACACGAGCAGCGGCTTCAAACCAGTCATTGTTAGAGGAAAATCTTTTGACTGGAGCTTTTACATGCTATCTGTGGGTGTAGCTCACAGGTTAAAGCCGCTCCTCTGGACACATATAGACTCTCCTCAGATTGACAGAGCTGCTAGTCTCCCAAGTGTCTGTAGTGTCTCTGTTCCTCCATCTGTTCCAGCTTCCAGGAATGTTCTGGATTCAATTCAATAGAAGCTCAGTGGAGAGAATTTGTGGCTTAAGGGTCCCAGGGTTGAAGGGTTGAATTTGTTTTTACAAATACCCATAGATATACACATAGATAAGCTAAGTTACTTCCTTAGTTCTGTCATTAAAACTTGGCAGATAAAGCTTAGATTTTCAAACTTGGAATATTTTACTAATTTAGTAATGTTCTGTTATGAAGAGATTGATCATATTGTTCAGCGCCCTATAGGAAATGCATTCATTCATTCATTCATTCATTCATTCATTCATTCATTCTCAAATTCATTTTTCCTCATATTCATTTTTTTCATTTAAATTGTTCTGGATTCTGTTTTAATGGTTAAATACAAATTTAGCCATCAAAAAATATGTCTAAATTTAATGTTTCACACACATCGCTGAAGGTGACCCTCCTCCCACACTGCAATTTGGGTTTCACAGTGTCTAAGTCAGATTTGTTTATTTTCTGTCAGATTTTTAAGCAATTAGTGATGCAAAAACATCTTTGAGGTTCCATATTTGAATATGCATAAGCGTGGATGAGATTTGAGAGCTGTCACTGAGGGAAAGGGTTTCAGTACATCAGTTACGTTTAGCTTATTAATTGGCTTTAGAAGACCTGGAATATACTGCACAGATGTCATACACTGATATCTTTATGGTTTATATTTTTATTCATTTGTACTACAAAAGTTAGGGTCAATAAGATTGTCTTTTTTTTAAAGAAAAATTTTCATAATGGATGCATTCAAATAATTAAAAGTGACAGTAAAGACATTTATAAAGTTACAAAAGGTTTCTCTTTCAAATAAATGCTGTTCTTTTGAACTTTCTATTCATCATAGAATGACTTATGGTTTCCACAAAAATTATAAAGCAGCACAACTGTTTTCAACATTGATAATAATCAGAAATGTTTCTTGAGCAGCAAATCAGCATATTGGAATGATTTCAGTTTGAAAATTCAGCTTTGATCAAAGCAATAAATTATGTTTTATTATATATTACAATAGCAAAACAGTTATTTTAAATTCTAATAATATTTCACAATATTACTGTATTTTTGGTCAAATTGTCTCAATGAGCACTTATTTAAGAATTTAAATTCTTCAAAAATTTTAAAAGTCTTTTATGTTTTTTTTTTCTCTCTCTCTCTATAAGGAAGTGGGCTGCATGATAAATTGACAAAATTTCTTCTTTTTAAATTCCACATAAAAGCATACAGATTTAGAACAACACAAGGTTGAGAAAATATAATTACTGAATTTTCATTTTTTGCGTAAAAATTGCCTTGTAAGACTTTCTACAAACACTGATTTTGATTAATTAGACAGAATTAGACACTTATTATAATCTCGTTGCATTTAGTTATTATACAGTATATAAAAATTGTATCTCTATGAGAGATCTTGTGTGTGAATTGACACCTTTTCTTACTGTTCAATGTTTGGGTGTGTGTGTGTAGAGTTATAACACCCCCTAAAATTCTCAGGAGAAGCATAACTTAGAGTGATAAAGTTATTATCCTCTCAGTGTGCATTCTAATTACCAAAATGACCTAATTAACACAAGCCCGGGCTGCCGGTCACACCTGCTGAATGAGTTGCTAACTGTTGACTCAAAAAAAAAAAAAAAAAGAAAGAAATCTCCCCTCGGCAGACAGCTTCAGGCGGTTAAAGTCATTACCTTCTGCTTCAAACTATCAAACCCCCTGCCTCCAAACACACTAAAGCTAAAGATTTACATCAGACTTGAATGGACACACATAGAGAGAGCGAAACTGTGAGAGGAAGCAGAGGTTTGTGCGTGTGTGTGTGTGTGTGTGTGTGTTTTATATGATGCAGTAAAGTGTGAATGGGAAAATAATCATTACCTCCAGAGCAAAGATAGCTGTCTAAGATAATAACCCGCTGCTGTTTCTCCCATTAGATGTGTTTCACCCTCCTCTGCCCTCACGTTCACCTCCTCCGCTGGATGTTTGAAAGTCTTTAGACATGAACTAAGAATGTGGGGATTTTTAGGATCAGATCAATGTTGGGATGTGGTTGCGGCAATGTCCTGTAGGAATGTGGTTTGTGTCTATATATGTCAGTGTACTTTTTTGCCTTTCCAGTATGCAGGTTAATTCACCATGATGAGTGCAAAAAAAAAAAAAATTAAAAAAAAACCATGATAATAATAACAACAACAACAACAATAAATGAAAAATATTTTTAGAATGTCTTTAGTTTGTTTATTTATTTTTTTTTTTCGTATTGAGAATTTGTGACTTAAATAAATAAATAAATATTTAGATTTTAAATAGTGGTTTTTAAATAATATTTAATAATATATAATTAATAAATATAGTTTGTAATTATAAATTGATATGTATTATTATTATCATTATTATTATTATTATTATTATTATTATTATTATTATTATTATCAATTTATAATTACAAACTATATTTATTAATTATATATTATTAAATATTTTTTTTAAAAACCATTTAAAATCTAGATATTTGTTTATTTATTTACTTATTTACTTATTTAGCGTAGAAATAAACAAAATTTTAGGATATTGAATAATTTAGCATTTTAAGATTTAGCCCTATTTCCTCTTTCTAAGTCACAAATTCTCAATATGAAATAAATACATAAAAAAATTAAAAAAAATTAAACAAACTAAAGAAGCCATTCTAAAAATATGTTTCATGTATTATTATTATTATTATTATTATTATTATTATTATTATTATTATTATTAGTTTAACCTTTTATTAATTTTTTATGCTGACAATATACATAATTAAAAATATTAAACTAGAAACATTTTGTGCAAAATAAAGGCATCTTCACTAATGGTCTCATAATTTTGGACTGAGTCTTTTTTTTATATGTGTTTAATTTTTATATATGTTTTTAGATTTTCCTCCCATGATTACTGTGAGTTTTTAATGCCATATTATACTGTACATTATTATGCACTGTATCTCCACCGCTGTGACTCTGTCAGCACACTTTGCATACGGTTCAGACACAGTCATAACTCATAATCTCTCTATCTCTGTCTCTGAGTGGAATATAAACACGCACGTTCATTTTCATCTGCTTTTATCATCCAGACGCTGAGAGGATCTGCTCTTCTTGACTTTATGAAGAAATCACTCGTGCTTCCCTCCATGTGTCCACAGGCGGACGAGACTACATGACATACAATAGAAATGTTGATGCTTTTCAAAAAACAAAAAACAAAATTAAAACAACAACAACAAAACATTGACAGGAATCATTGTATGCACCTATATAGTTACAGTTTTTCTAGTTGTAGATATGATTTTCCAGAGTAAAACCAGATGAAACATAAAATATAGAGTGATTTGATTTTTTTTTTTTTTTTTTTATCAATGTTGCACTGTGAAATATGTTTGCTAAAAGAAATGCATAGTTGACTAACCAATTATATTTTATTATATAGTTAATATTTGAGAATGGAAAAAATTATAGTGATCAGTTCTCATTACTCATAAATATTTGTTTGTACTCAATTTTATTTCATTTATTGCAATTTTATTTCATTTATTTATTTATTTATTTATTTTTTATTTTTATTTACTCAATAAACTGCTGAAAAACTAACTATAGATTTACTTTTTTCCCCAAATATTTAATGTAAATGAACAAGAAAAGACATAAAAAGTCTTGTATAAAACATGTATCTGTATCATATTTAAGTTTATTTGACTTAAAATATGTTAAAAACAAAATAATCTAAATAGGTAATTGTTATAATGATGTGAAAAGAGCAGTCAAGAGCGGTCATAAAACAATTACGGAAATTCAATTCGAAAAAGCAATGCAAACTAGTTTTTTTTTTTTTGTTGTTGTTTTTTTTAAAGTGTATGTTTGTGAATTTACAAAACCATTATCTGTGTATTTATTACCTTGTTTTTAAGTTATAGCCTCAGATTACTTTGATGAACATTAACAGAATGACGCACCTTTATATTCATAGTGATTTCTGCATTATTCCTGTTTAATTATAGCCTAAAAATTCCTCAAGGGATATTATCCTGTCAGCGAGGAATGCGGAAGTTGTCCATGATGTTTTGCAGGGGATTTCCATACCTGTCAGTACAAACCCTGATACTACAGGCAATGACCTCACATTCTTCAGAGATGAGTGGGGATGTGACTCTGCATTACAAAGAGTTTCATCTCAGATGTATTGATAAAAAAGCCCCTTTTATGATGACGTCACTAATTCAAAACAACGTAGTGGTTTGAGGCTGCCAAATAGGAAATGCATTCATGCAACGCAACATTTCTTTTTTCAGGCCTGTTAACTCTTTCCCCGCCATTGACATAATTTTCTGGCAATCCATACTTTCACTGTTATACAGTAGGGGCCCTATAATGCATCATCTGAAAGAAGTGTAAGAATCTCTGGATCCAAAAGCAAGTGAATAAGAAGCAGAAACAAGCGATGGAAGCATTGCTTATGCACATGTAAGCTAACGCAATCATCAGACATTCAACAGCATCTGCAATATGTTACCGAATAAAATGTCGAACCCACAAAGAGGTATAGGACTGTACGAGTTTTGAGGGTTTTGATGGTCTTTGATCATCATTCTGTATCAGATCCGGATGTAGTCTTTGTCAAAAATCAGATTTTCTGAGCTTTTCATTCAAAATGTTGCTTTTTTATTAAACTTACCCGAATTCGTGTTGATAAAAAAAAAAAAAAAAGAATGCATGAAGCTAGAATAAAATGGTTTGTTTTGTTTAAAAGCAAAAGGCTTTGTTCTTTCTTTTTGACATATTGTATGTTCAGATATTCATACAACAAAACATTTTGGAGGCCAGTGTTGGGGGTAAAGCATTACAAGGTAAATGTCAGTTACGTAATCAGATTACTTTGTTGAGGTAACTAGTAAAGTAACACATTACTTTTTGAATTTGCAATAAAATATCTAAGTTAGTTTTTCAAATAAGTAACGCCAGTTACTTTGTTTTCCCATGCATTGACTGACAGTTCTCCTGTTGCTATGTTGAGAGAAATCGGGAGTAAGTGCAGAGGCGTTGTGTGCACTGTGTGAACATGATGTTACTGTAGACTAAACGTCAGCATTTACTCATCACACTTGAACAAAATCAGATTCAGTATTCCTCAAAATGAAAATTTCAGACTCAGTGTGCAAAGACCTTAAATAACACAAATGTCCTTTGTATTTAATCCCATTTTAGTAACCATTGTCCTTGCTGCTGACCTTCGATGATCCAATTCAACCATACGAATTAGCAAAAATGACGTTAGATAAACATAATATTTGTATTTCTTTTTTTAATTATTTCTGAAGAGTGTTGAACTTTCTTCTCCTGCATCCTATTCTTCATGCAATCCAGAATGGCAGCACAGCTGAAAGGTTTGTTTGAGCTGCGCAGACATGAATTTACATTTCCTTCAGCCTGAGGCATACTCATTTCACTTTTGGTGTGAAAGCACTTTTACATTTGCAAGATTTCTAGAGGACAAGAAGTTATGCAAAATTAAAATAACACATTACTTTCCATAAAAAGTAACTAATGCGGTTACTTTCTTAGGGAGTAACACAATATTGTAATGCATTAGTTTATTTATTTATTTTAATTGACTTTCCCCAACACTGCTGGGGGGCCATGAAAGTTTTGTGAAAATGATCAAAAATGCCGCCGCTGGCTAGCAACTTTAAAAAAAAATACCAGCAGGGAAAGAGTTCATAATACTCCCAATGGTTTTCCAAGTCGGGTTTATTAAGAATGCACGTTCCTGTTTGATCTCGAGGTAATAATTTCATCATTACGCCCTGAACTATCTGTCTCTTGGCTCTGACGTACTCCCATCCCTCATCCAGCCTCCCACTGTCTCCCAATGCATCATCCCAATGCCATTGGCCTATAATTTCATACTTCCAGGAGTTCCTTTTCATCCCGTGCACAGAATATGACAAATGATTCTCGATCTCATTGAATTTGTAAAGGAAGGCTGCACTATAAACAGTCCTCTGACAAGAGAAAACACGCGGTGATTTATGTCAGACATCACAGCCCGCGCTGTCCTCTAAAACTACTAGGTATGTTTTCCATTCGCTGGGAATTTATTTTCTCTGCTCTGGATAGCTCGGATGATCCAATTGTTGTAAATTTCGCTGGTGTAATCGACAGGTAAGAGCAAGAACGGGAGGGAAGTTCCGCGACTGAAACGAAAATATTTTGCCAACTCATTGCACTTGCAATACCGCTGGCAAAACAATTCACCTCTGGAAAATAAAGGCAAACTGGAGGGATTGAGTTACTCAGACAGAAACTGCGAGAGAGAAAGCTATGGAGCTACTTTCAGAGCTGGCAGAAGAGCTGGAGGGTCTAGAAACCAAAATTGGACTCTGGGGTGGGGCCATCAAAGGGTCAGTAGATGCAGTCGAATCCATTGTTGATCCTGGCAACGCACAGGAGCAATGTCACTACAGGGGAGTCTTCCTTACTGGAGTGGATCAGCAGAGAATAAAACAAAACAGAATTGATAGCCTTTATGGCCCCCGCCGGAGCCACATCTCTTGCTGGGCTCAACGGTGAGCGGCAGTTTGATGACAGAACAGAGCGAGAAGACTGGCGACGTTCTGTAGGTCATAGACTCGCAGCGCTAAATGATTGCACACTCGCTCCTCATTTAGATTTCATCCGTGTTAGATGCGTCTCGCCGTCTGTTATTCTGCTCGCAGGTCTGATAAATATTTGGAAAGGCCTGACGGTTTTGTTGTCGCCAGTGATGCCAGGTGTCTCGTTAACATATTAGATCGCACTAATCCGTTAGCGGACGGGAGTTAATATTGCATCGCTCTTGCTGTAGCGAGCGAAACTTATGGGAAACACATTTTTCCGAATCGCATCAAAAGGCCAAACGTGTATTTCCCCGAATTCATGGTCAATTCAATCAAGTTTTTGTGCATGCAGAGACTACAGTTCATCGAGTCTAAAGGGAACGCAGTAAAAAATGTTTTGTTTTGGGGTTTTTTGAAGTAAAAAAAGTAAAACAAAGATTATTGGAGTATGTTTTAAAACAAAGATTAGTGGAGAATGTTTAACAAGAAAATATTAATTGAAGTTTTTCTACTTAAAAATTGCACATTTTTCCCAATTGTATCAAAAGCAAAATGCACATTTACCCAACTTGATGGAAAGATATATATATTTTGAAGTTGTAAATGAAATAAAGATTATGAATATACGCTTCAGAGTACATTTCACAAGAAAACGCTATTTCGGTTTTTTCACTTAACATTTTCAAGCTTTTTTAATAGGTCACTTACCGTTTCTCTGTAATTACTTTTTAATTTTGCAAACCATTTCTGAGTGAAAAATAATTAAGTTATTACAGAGAAACATGTTTTTATTATTATTATTATTATTATTATTATTATTTATTTATTTAACAAGAAAATGGTATTTTCAGTTTTTCTACTACAAAATTCCATGTCTAATTCAATGTTTCTTGCTAATTCTTTGTAATTATTTGTGAAATTTACTACCAAATTCTGAATGAAAACTGATACACCACGAAAATTCTCCTTTCTCTTTTTTTCCATTTAGATCAGTCTACTTCTCTTTTTTGTAATTATTTGTGAAATTCACTAGCAATTTCTGAGTGAAAATTTATTTAACAAGAAAATAATATTTTCAGTGTTGCTACTTCAAAAGCCCACATTCAGTTCAATGGGTTACTTGTCATTCCTTTGTGATTATTTGTCAAATTTACCAACAAAGTCTGGGTGTAACTTAAAAATATAATGTTTTCTTCACTTGTCACAATGCAATATTAATTGCTGTTTCTTTGTAATTATTTGAGAAATTCACTAACAATTTCTGAGTGGAAATTGATTTAAAAAGATCTTTCTACTTCAAAATGTCATCATGTTCTGTTTCTTATCTGAGAAAATTTACTTGCAATATCTAAATGGAAATTGTTTCAAAGTAAATCACCACGTGTTTCTCAGTCAACATGCTACACTCTTAAAAATAAAGGTGCTTAAAATGTTCTTCACAGCGATGCCATAGAAGAACCATTTTTGGTTCCACAAAGAACCACTCAGTCAACGGTTCTTGAAAGAACCATCTTACCTTTTTATAATCTGAAGAATGCCACAAAGAACCTTTTGTGAAACAGAAAGTTTATGGAACCATTTAGGCAAAAAAAGGTTCTTCTATGGCATCGTGAAGCCCCTTTATTTTTAAGAGTGTATACAAAACTGAACCCACGTCTCTCCTCCAGAGGTGTCTGGCCACGACAGCTCAGCCCTCAAGACCACTGTGCAGTTATTGAGAGTGACGACTTCCCCTAGACGCTAGTCACATGCGATCCGGGCTGATCAAACCCTTCCCGCCATCATTAGACGGACAGCTTTGATTTATGCTCTCAAACTCCCGACCTCGACCCCAGAGTCTTCTGACCCTTCACCCTGTCCTTTTCCTCCCTTTCTCTCACTTAGCACCGCTCTTCACGAGTCCTCTAATATCATGTGTGCTGTTTGTTTTCCTCTACTGCCGCTTTAGCTTACAAAAATATTTTCTGTGACTTCTAAAATACGGTATCTGTGTTGATGCCGCTGGTTCTCAATGGTACAGACGGGCGTAAACATAAACACTGGGCCCGGTTGTTTGGTCAAGACTGGGCCATTTTGAGTGAAGAGGAAACTCGCACCCCTCTTGAAGATTGACGTGTTTTGGAGAGTGTCTGTTAGGCTAACTGGTGTTGATGCTCATCACAGTCAGTTGTGCTGAAACCCAAGGTTTTTTTTTTTTTTTTTTGCTTTTTTCTTTTTGAGAATGGCTGGGTCACTTCCTCATGACGGCTGACTTTAACGAAGTTTTGGGCTGATCGTCATGGAGGCTGCAGTCAAGCAGAAAATCTGGATTGGTCATTTTTGACTGAGACTATGAGTGAATAAGTTTCATAGTTGGAATTTTGTAAAAACATACAGTGACACCAATATTGAGTTTAATCTTTTTCTGCCTGGTGTTTTTTTTTATTTAAATTTATTTTCAGGAAAACCCCAGCTATTATAGAATGGGTGTGTAAATAAAATAATGAAAATTTGTGTTTGTGTAAAATGTGTTTTATAGGCATTTGGCATTTTATTGTGTCATGTACTCTTTAGTGATATTTTAATAATGTACACAATACTGTTAAAAAGTTTGTGGCCAGTTATATGTCTATGTATATATATATATATATTATATATGTATAACTAACTTCGGGCTGTTGAATTCGTAAGGGATAATCAATGGTTAGCCGTGCATTAAAGGATTTTAATGCAGGACATGGAGGCAAAGATCCGCCCGACGCGAAGCAGAGGGTAGTTGCCTCTGCAAAGTGCATTTAAAATCCTTTAATGCATGGCTAGCCGTTGATTATCCCACTTATTCCATGGTCATTTGCCAAATTATAGACAACTTAAAATTAGTATTGCTCTTTGCAGCGCAATATTTGATCGAATAGATACAATTTTCGTCAATCTAGCATTCTGCCTGCTTCAAATCAGACACAGAGATGAAATAGTGTGGTAAGACCACATTTATTTGAATGAATTATATCATGTATTTCAATTAATCGATCAAGAGAGAGAGACAAATTGAGAGATGACAGTTGTGTGTAGCTGCTTGCTGCATCTTCCCATCTCTCTCTACAAACAGCTACTTCAAAAACAGTGATTTCATCACCTGGTTGCTGGGGAATATAATGTAGCGCTCTAGTATCCGTCTTTCATTTTATTAATAAAAATCACGGGGAAGTGTTGACAACAAGTCTGTGTGTGTGTGCAGTGCAATCTCTCTCTCTCATTTCAGTTAAATTCAGTTCAAATGAGCTTTATTGGCATGACTGTGTAACATCACAATGTTGCCAAAGCAATAAACATTATACAAACAGATTAATAAAAAAAAGGGGGGAAAAAAAAACATTTACATGTCAAACTTACCACAATGATTAATAGTCTCTCTCTCCCTCTCTGTGTGAGTGTGTGTGTGAGCAAGTGATGCCTGTGTCCTGACATGATGCACACTAACTAACACACAAGGAAACACAGAGGAGTAAGATGAACAAGTGGTTTATTAAATAGAGTAATGGAGAAAGTCCGATGTTACGTGAGAGCTGGTTATGAGACAGGGTGGCCAGGTGGCAGGCAAGCCAGTGCATGGGAAGGGTGAGCAGGTACACGGGGGAATCCAGGAGGCAGTAGAGCGGTGGAGAATTGCAGGAGCAACTGGGAGAAAGCACAAAGGTTAGTCACAGGGGTCTGGTAACGTTCTGATAGTGAACGGTAAGATC
>JAUZSZ010000114.1:2325860-2336322 GCA_034780575.1 Labeobarbus marequensis | reverse complement strand
TCATGAGTTAAAATATTTATTGAATAATTCATGAGCATTTAAAGCTCATTATTTAAAAATAAAATAATAATAATAATAATAATTTTAAATAAGTGACCCATGTCACTTGCTTCTCTATAGTCGTGGTAGACTTAGATATCATAATGGACACTCAATTTTCTTTCTAGACAAAAACATTTATTCCACTTGCAAAATCTGCAAGATATTGATCATTAGAAAAATAAGAGATTGTTCAAATTGTAAAAGATAAATAATAATTTTATGAACGTTATAAATAAAAAAAAACATGTGAAAGTAATGTAATTCATGAGAATTTAACTATCATTAATGTATTATTTTGTGTGTTTTTTAAATGACACTTAAATTATTAAATGACATTTAAATTATTATCTTGATTCTTATACTCATAAGCTCATTTATGCATTTATAATAATAATAATATTAATAATATATTTATTTTAAAATAAGCGACCATTCAAATTGTAAAATGTAAACGACATCATTTTGCATAACTAAAAGTAATGCAATTAATGGGTTAAAATGGTTATTTATAAATGTATGAGCATTTAAAGCTCATTAATGTATTATTATTTTAATTACACACATATCTCTCATTAACCCGAGATACAATCTTGATATGATCCTTAAACTCAATAGTTGTTTTTAATTTAGCTAGTAAACACAGTGGACATTTTTTCCCCACAGACAAAAAATTTCAAGCAACAACAACCTAAATAATATATCAAGTACAAGATGGGAAATATCAGACAAAAAAAAAACAAGCTCTAGCCAACTGATTCCTGATGAATTTGGGGGAAACGGAAACAAGAAACAGGTCCATCACAAACCTACCAACCCAAATCCACAAAAACAATGTTTGTTTAGAAGCATTTCTGACTGATCCGTTCACTGAATTCAGCAGATGAGAAATTATGATCGGTTTCAGCCCAGTGTTAGTGGTGCTTTACTGCAACCAAAGCAAAAATATACATTTGGAGACATGTAGAAGAAATGGAAAGAAATATGTAGCATCCATCACTGACAAACTGACGCATTTGTGCAAAAAAGACATGTGGACGAGATGAGAATGTGACTTCAGCAAACAGTGGGAACATTTTGAAGCTGTGACACTGACATATGAAGCACGATGAGGATTTCCAGACTCCATTTAATCTCAAAAATCACAACACACAAAATGAGTTTTCAGAAACAGCTACTTGTTTAGTCAAAAGCAACATAATGTGTGATATTGAGGAGCACAGAGACGCTGGAGACGAAGGATCGGGACATTAGTGTTGGTTATTATTCTGAAAGCAATTCATCTGAACGCATGTGGAAAACAATGCAGAAAATATGAAAATGACATGAGAAGAGCATGGAGAAAAAGATGCTGAAATGCACTGATGTGCTTATTAGAAGATTATATTCAAGTCATTAGTGTTGCATACATCAAGTCTTGTATGGGTGATTTCAAAAGCAGTATTAAAATGAATCATACAGTAAATGCAGGCTTCATTTGTTTGAGGAGGGCAGGACCTTCATCCATAATTGCATGTCTGCACCAAAGGCTCCTAAAGGCAAATCAGCCCATTTCTATCCAGGCCAGGCAACAAACATGTCAAAACGATGATAAACTCTGAACAGTATCATATATTATGCGAAAATCATGCAAAAAAAAAAAAAAAAGTATATGTCAGACGGCACTAATCTTAGCTTCAAAAGCATTTCACATGAAGAAGAAATAAAACAGGGACTTGTGTACATGCAGTAAACCCTGATCTTGATTTTAGATTTGATCTATTTTATCTAACAGTCCTCAAATAAATAAATATAAATCAATCAATCAATCAAAGATTAAAAATGCATGATACCATTTTGTCAGTATTCATCATTAATTAATTCAGGTCAAATCTGGATTTGGCAGCCTTTGGAATTTATACATAATATATTATATAGTTCTCAAAAATAATTCAAATAAAATAAAAACAAAAATAAATGCATTAAAACAAAGCATTTAAAAAAAGCAATATTTAACTACATATCTTTACTAAAACATTCCAGTTAATTAATGAAATACTGTATTTCAAGTATGAACTTGAAACAAATTGAATCAGAAACAATCAATTCATTAAAACAAATTCATGGATTTGACAGACTTATATGTATATTTAAGTAATTGTTCTCAAAAATAAATATATATATATTTAAATATATAACTTAATAAATTGATTAATGAAGCAAAATGCATGATAATATTTTGTCAGAGTTTATAATTCATAAAATCAGGTCAAACCCTGATTTGGCAGACTTTTTTGTTTATTTTTATTTTTATTTTTTATTTTATACCTAATATATTTAGGTATAAAATCTAAAACTAAACCCTAATTTACATTTAGTCATTCAGCAGTTGCTTTTATCCAAAGCGACTTACAAATGAGGACAATAGAAGCAAACAAAACAACAAAAGCGCAACGATATGCAAGTGCTAGAACAAGTCTCAGTTAGTCTGACGCAGTACACATAGCGAGGTTTTTTTTATAATAAATAAAAAGAAAACAAGTCAGTAGCACAGAAAAAGAATAGGGAATGCTACTGTTAGAAAAACATTTATGTTTTGTTTTGTTGTTGTTTTTTAACAAAGAAAGAAAAGTCGAAAGAAGAGAAAATTAACTGAGGGCGTTAGTGTTAAGAGGATCATTTTTAAATAAAAAGAAAGCAAGTACTGTAAAGAGTGCAAATGTTAAAGGATCAAGTGTTTTTTTTTTTTTTTAAATAAATAAATAAAAAGAAAACACGTAGATAGAATAGAAATAGAATAGAGAGCGCTAATGTTAGAGGGTCAAGTATAGAAGGAAGAGATGTGTTTTAGCCGATTCTTGAAGATGCTGGGATTGAGTTGGGCAGGTCATTCCACCAGGAGGGAACAGTTAATATAAAAGTCCGTGAAAGTGATTTTGTGCCTCTTTGGGATGAACAATAAAGCGATGTTCACTTGCAGAACGCAAGCTTCTAGAGGCACATAAGTCTGAAGTAGAGAATTGAGGTAAAGGGGTGCAGAGCCAGAGGTGCTTTTGTAGGCAAACATCAGGCTATATACGTATCTAACATATCTAATAGTTCTCAAATAAAAGAAAAAAATAAACTCAGGACAATGGAGTGACGATCAACATTTTTAAAGAGTCAGATTTAATAAACAAACAAACATTAAGTATCATATACCATCTGAAGCATCCTGGAGCAGATGATTGTGAGGAACTGAAGCATAAAACTCTTGTCAGCCTGTCAGATGAGTATTAAATGAAGAAACACAACTCATTAAACTAATGCGCTGTGCTTCATCAAAGAGACACAATATACATCAGCGAGAGCGACCTAGGGGAGGACATAAATATAACCATACAGCCTATAGATCAGAAAGAGCAGGGGAAGCACATCCATCCACACAGACGCTGACCATCGAGAAATCAGCTCACTTTTGCTACACTGTTTGACGGAAGAAAGTCTCGATAAATAATTAAAACCAACAGATAAATACAGAAGACGTCTGTGAGGAGCCCAAATTTTCTGTCCCACTTTGATGCCCATCTCAATGCAACAAGAAATCAGGCTGGAAGTGTTTCGGTCTTGGCTGACAAACTGTTTATGATTTTTTGCAAAGGTCCATTGTACTGCAGATTCCTGTCAGCATGTGTGTTTGGTTAAACCCGCTCACTGGACTAGTAAACACAGTGCCACAGTTTAACACAAATAACTCCAAATACTGCTAGATCAGCTCCAAAAAACACCGAACGCTGACGCCAATGCTTCAGTTTGACAGAGTAACAGCTACAGCTTATGAAAAGACTTTTGAGCATAAACTATGATGAAAATGTGTGCTCTAAATGTTCACCAAACAGTCTCTCTCACCAAGTAGAGCCAACTAGTTTAAATTTACCAGTAAAAGACTGTAAAAATGCTTCAGTAAAAACCTGTTAAATGGTTAACGGTAAGTTCCCCTAATATACATGGTGAAAAACTGTATTGGACATTACATTTAATTTTACAGTAGTATACTGTTTTTGGAAGTGGAAAAAGAATGTATAATTTACAGTGAATAACCGTAAACTGACATTCCCAGGATTCTCTGCATTACATTTCAAATTTAATGTGTTGTTTTTTTTGTTTGCTGTTGTTGTTGAAATAACTATGTTTCTCAGTTTTTTTTTATTACCAGTTTTGTACATTAGGGTTGTATTTTACATCTAATGTTAAATGAATGTTCATTGCATTATTTAAGTTTCACGTGTGTTACCACGGTGGTTATCTACTGTATTTTTTACGGTAAAATTCTGGCAACCACAGCTACTGTTTTGTTTTGTTTTTTACAGTGAATTTAGTCAATGTATTAAAACATATCTAATAACAACTAGTTTAGAAATTAAACAGTGCAGACATCAGTAATGCAATAACTATAAATCATATGTGACCTTAGACCACAAAACCAGTCATAAGGGTCAATTATTTGAAATTGAGATTTATACATAACCTTAACGCTAAATAAATAATCTTTCCATTGATGTATGGTTTGTTATGATCAGACAATATTTGGCTGAGATACAACTATTTGAAAATCTGGAATCTAAGGGTGCAAAAATATCAAAATATTGAGAAAAATCTCCTATAAAGTTGTTCAAATGAAGTTCTTAGCAATGCATATTACTAATCACAAACTAACTTTTGATATTTTACAGTAGGAAATTCACTAAATATCTTCATGGAACATGATCTTTACTTAATATCCTAATGATTTTTGGTATAAAAGAAAAATCAATAATTTTGACTCATACAATGTATTTTTGGCTATTGTTACAAATATACCCCAGCGAATTAAGACTGCTTTTGTGCTCCAGAGTCACATATGAGATTCCCAGACAAATTATCCAATAATGGCTTAATATTAAATGGCAGTCTTACTGTTTGGACACAATTTTAAAGATATGATAATACAATTATTATTATCCATTTTGACATTCTTAATCAATTCACTGACCCAATTAGTTTTAATATCTTGCAAACACGTTAATTCCGTTAAATTATTTATTCACAAGCCCTTTGCATATTTACCTCTCTAACATTCATCATTTAAATTTTTTCATGAGCACATCAGAGGAAATTGGTGAAGAAAATTGGCTAGCTTTCTTTGAAGAAAAAGCATGTATAAGACCTATTTCTATTAAAATGAGTTTGTGACACTTCATTATAATTTGTGTGTGGACTGATGTTAGTATGATTCAGGGTTTGAGAGAAACACCTCCAGCAGAGAAGCAGGCGGGAGACTGTTATTCCAGCTGAGTTCGTCACATTTAGCCCTAGAAATTATATAAACCTGTTGTAAAATGCTTTGACAGCTCCAAGGTCACATCACCTCCGCTGCTGAACGTGATGAGGAGTGACTTCACTCATGTCACACTTATCCAGCCAGGATTAGTTAGTTAACTAAAAATAAACCAGTAAAAAATGCTTTGCATACAATAAATGTTCACTAAATTGAATAAATAAATAAATAAATATTTTAAAACAATATTTATAACGTTTTATTTTAGGTATAGTTTCAATGGAAATATTTTTCATTTTAAGTTTAAGTACTAAAACTAAATAAACTAAAAATAATAAAGATTAAACTAAATAAATAATAAATAATAAAGATCTAGATATATAGATAGATAAACAGACAGAAAGACAAACAAAAATGCACTAAAACTAAAATTAAAACTAATTAAAATTAAAGAGAAAATGTAAAACATAAAATAACTGAAACTAAATAAACTAAAACTAATAAACAAAAACCATAAATACTATATAGCCAATAAAAAATAAATAAAAAATTAATAAAGATGAATAAAACACAACAAATTACAAAAGTAACTAGTTAAACAAAAAATATAAAAATAACTGAGACTAAATAAAAATAATAAGTATATAGTATATAGAAAAAAATAAAATGACAAAAGCACAACAAAATGACTAAAAGTAACTTGTTAAAGAAAAAATATATAACTAACAAACTAAAACTAATAAATAAAAAGTAATAAATATCATGAATGAATGAATTTGCAACAAAATGACTAAAACTAGCTAAAATTAAAATGTAAAATAGACAGTAGAAAAATAAAATCTAATTCAAAATATTAGCAAAAGCAATGATAGTATTTTAATGCTCCTCAAATAACTCTGATCCCAACATTCACCAAACTCTATACACTGCATGTCTGGGCCAGTGGGCTTCAGTGGATCCGGTCAGCAACACTAGCTCTGTACCTTCAAACGCTGCCTACACTGGAGCTACAAAAACCCGTCCCCGTTTCTTTGAAGAGCCTCTGAGCATCTGGTTTTAACAGTCCACTTGAGTATGTGGGTACTGGGGAATGCAAGGACCGCTTTGACTGGGAGAAGAGCGCTGGGAAAGAGGGAAGAAACAGAAGAGTGGCTTTCCCTGGAAAACAAACAGACTTTTGTTTCAGAGCGCAGAGAGAGAGAGAGAGAGAGAGAGAAGACTGTCTGACTGCCTGTCTGGCTTCTGCGGCTCGCGATGGAGAAAGAGACAGTTTCAGAAACTGCACAAACACATCCAAAAACCTCCTAGAGCTCTGAGGCCGTGAGGAGGTCAAATCAAGAATAAACAACCAGAGTCAAGGTGAAATAATGTTAGCAGAAGCACTTCAGCTTGTCTATACCTGTCCAATCAGGAAAAATCACAAAAATATGAGACAGGATTCAGCATAAAGTTCAGGCCGAGAAAGTTTATGGTTTCAGTAACATCCAAAAAAAAGGCAGCAATTCTCAGTTGACTAACGTGCTTCACAAACATGGCTTTTCAAGAGTCACCGCTGACTGAACAGTCTATAATGTCCATTATTATCATTTGGTGAGGGTTTCTGATGTTTGGAAAACATTTGGAAAGTTTTAGTTCTTTGGTGAATGGAAAACATGACCTGACGTGGCTTCCCTGTAATACTCAGCCAGCTCACCTTAATTACCAAAAACTAATCACGCTAATGTAAACGCTTTCGCTTCCCAGAAATCCCTTAAAAGAGGGCTGGGATTCTCCTGGTTCCTCGAAACAAGAAGGACTTTACGGTCATGCAAGTATTGATTCCATCATTGCTTTAACCAGAAAGAAGGATAAAGGAGAACAGAAAACAGTGCTGTATAATAGAACTTTAGAGTCATTTGCAAATGTAAACTTCTGTCTTTAATCTTGCAATTCTGAGAAAAATATTTCCTTCCTTCCTTCTCAAAAAAAGGGGGGGAAAAAATGCCACAGTAATTAAAAAAAAAAAAAGAAGTAATTCGACTTTTTACCTCACAATTTCCACTTAATTTCTCTGAGAAAAAGTGACAGGATTATGAGATATAATACCAAAATTCAGAAAAAAAGTCATAATTAAGAGATATAAAGTCACAATTAAGAGAAGAATTAAGAGTTAGAATTAAGAGATATAAACTAGGAATTCTAAGAAAAAATCAGAATCAGAATTCTGAGTTTATATTTTGCAATTCTAAATGTATTTATTATTTAAAATTATTTTTATTACATTCCTTTTAAAGTTTCTTTTTCAAAAACATGTATAATGTATGTTTTAATGAAAATCTCCCACCATATTATCACCCAGTGATATATTTAAATTGGATAAGTATTTCCAGCTTTATCCTCTTTTATATATTGCTTTTATTAAGCGATATAAGCAAAATGTACATTGTCGCCCAGCTTTAATCTGTTAAATGCGACAAAGATATTATAAACAACAATATCATGGTTTCTTGTCAAGCTGAAACGATGTGCATTGTAAAAAGCGCTATAGAAATGAAATAGACTCTGCTTGATTGTTTTCAGGCTGACAAAGGCCTTTCTTATGCCGTATCACAAGTTCAGCACACCGCAGAAAGTTGCTGCCTGTGTTTACTTATTGAACAAACCATGTATCTATTCGTCTTTTAATCATGAGCAAACAGAAAGCACAAGCCCTCAGCTGTCAGTGCGGATGTAAAGAGATTACATGATCGTAAGACTAATGCAGAACAGCTTCCCCTATGGAGAAACACACAAATATTAAATAAAGACATGTATTCTATCTCAATATCTGCAAGCTTCAGCTCACATCTGGATGGCGGTCTCTCACACACACACAGGACCTCATTGAGACCCATAGTGGAGTCCAGGTGCTTCAGCACTTACAATGCGGCTCTGATTCTCAGTGACGGCTAATAGATTCCATCTGGTGGTGTGATGTGAACACTTGTTAGCCGGTTTCCTTCTCGCTCGCTCGCTCCAACCCTGTCTGCCAGGGTTCTCTCGCTTAAACAGACGGTCCCGAGAACATGGATACTAACATGATCACAACAGCACACTCTGTGAGTGTGTGTGTGTTTGTGCGTGCAGAGATCTCACCATGCCAGCTTTGTCCACTTGGTGACAGCAGCACACAATACTGTCAGGAAACACTACATGTGCCCTTTAAAGAAATAATTCACCCCGAAATGAAACTTCTGCCATCATTTCCTCATTCTCACATCCTTCTGGCCTCAGTATTAGTTTGACAGAACAATTAAGCAGACACTGTTCTGTTCCGCAATATGCCTGACCGAGCTCTCAACTCTCAACAGAAGAAGCATCTCAGCATTTCATTTTCACTCATTAAATACTTACTCACTGAAAATCAGCTTCTTCCTCATTATTTTTGCCTTGTTTTCCAATACAAACATCTACACATTCTTAAATCGAGATATGTTTAGTTCAGAAGCAAAATGATATCAGATATAAAGTCTTGCTTTCTGAGAAAAGCATGAAAATTTTTGCATTAAACAAGAAAAAAGATACAGCCAATGGGGTCAGAAAAATAATCTTGTTTTTCTGATGCCATTACAATTGATTTTTTCTCATTTTTATGGAAGCCTGTTTCCAGCACAGGATTTAAAAAGGAAAATAAAAAGGGTTCAAATAAATAATAAAAAAGGATAAAATGATAAAAAAGAAAGGTGATTGCAAAATTTTATCTTACAATTCATAACTGTTTTTTTTTAGAATTGCATAGTATAAACACAAAATTGTGAAACAAACTTGCAAGATGTAAACACAATTCTCAGTAAATAAAAAAATCAGAATTGAGGGATATGAGCTCAATATTGCAAAATAAAATAAAATAAAAGTTGCAATTACAAATTGCAATTAAAATTTTTATTCCATGGCAGAAATAAAAATAACAGAACTGCCAGATGTAAGCTCTGAAATGCGAGGCAAAAACAAAAAAACAAAAAAAAAAGTCAGAATTATGAGTTTATATCTTGCAGTACTGATAAAAAAGTATTAAATGTGAGATAAAATGTCACTTTTTATTTATTTATTTATTTTTTATCTCTCTTTTTTATCTTGGGCTTATGTTTTAGGCATAAATATGAATTTCCATTCACTTTTTTGAAAAGAAGACATTTTGCTTCTCAAGTAAATGTTTATTGATATAAAAATAGTTATATATTTGGAAAACATTTTTTCCCTCCATTTAGGGCTGTTTATGAGATGCAAGCAGTTAAAACCATTACCTTCAATCTAGCAGAATTTAGATGTTCTTCCAAAGCAACTTTCTTTTTTTTTTATTCCAGTTACAAGACGTAATACAGATCCTGGGTCATTATGACCTAAACCTTAGCACATATTGTCTTTTATCATTACATCATTACATTTTGTCTGCCTCCATTCCAATGTTTTTGGAATGTTTCGCCATATAAATCCAATGATTAAATCCGAATTTGGCTTTTTGTGAGGACCAGACTGAAATTCAGGCTGAAAATCTTTGTATGCTCAACATTTATTATTCCTTTTCATTTGCTTGTAGACAACAGAAGCTCAGACGTTCTGCTTTTGTGCTTTGCGAAAGAAAATAAATGTGCTGAAATGATATAGGGTTGATTAAGACTGTAAAGAGATGGACCAACGAAACAGAGCGGGGTTTACAAGCCTGTCTCGACCTTACTGATTGGAGTAATTTTGAAGCTGCTGCCAGCGATCTGGATGAGCTCAGATACTGTAACTTCATATAGAAAGAAACATCAGTTCCTGTGAGGATATATGCATTCCCACCAGGACTTATTTAACATTCAACAATGATAAGTCATGGTTTACATCAAAACTCAGACATCTTCGTCAGGCCAAAGAGGATGCCTACAGGAATGGGGACAGAGTATTGTACTATCAGTCCAGGAACACACTGAATAAGGAGATTAGAGTGGCTAAAAGAAGCTACGCTAAAAAGCTGGAAGATCAGTTCACTTCCAATGACTCAGCTTCAGTGTGGAAAGGCCTGAAAGCCATCACCAAGTACAGGACACCATCCCCCAGCACTGAGGCAAATCAACAACTTGCTGAAGACCTGAATGAGTTTTATTGTAGATTTGAAACCCCCCACACCCATCCTGACCATCTCTCTAC
>JAUZSZ010000114.1:1782502-1794338 GCA_034780575.1 Labeobarbus marequensis | reverse complement strand
GGGGTAAAAAAGGTACAAATATGTCCTTTTAAGGGTACTGCTCCGGCGACAAGCTGTTGTACCCCAAAAGGTACAATTTTAAACCCCTATTTTTCTCTGTGAATTGCCAACCAATACTCAGCTTGAGATCAAGAACTCTTAGACTAAAAATGACCCAGCATTGTCATAAACTAACATAATAAACACAACAGGAATATTCTTATGCTTGTTATTGGCTTTAAAATACTCTGGAAAAACAAACAAACAAAAAAAAAACAGAAAAGAAAAGAAAAAAAAAACCTTTGTAAACTCAGTCAATTCAGTTGAGGCATAAGAACCCATCCTTTGTGTTGATGTTGGGTCAGCAAAGCTTTATGAAGCAGGGAAAATTCCTTATGCACTCCACAAATGTTTGGGATTTCCAGACCCATGTTGAGTCTTTTTATGGAAAGAAATTTGGTCATTCTGCGACTTGGTGCTCAGTTTTTCAGGTCTGTATTGTACTCTGGAGGATGGCCATTTTCAGTAGACTACTATCAGTTTCATTTGTTTCAGAGATGCATCACTAACAAAAACCATATTTTATCACTCTAGAAACATGAATTACATTCCAAGCAATCAGAGCAATCACAATAAAAACGTTATCAAAATAAGAAATGTTTATGAATTTTCTTGCATATGTGAATATGTGTATCCATAAGTGTTATTAAGAATTAGTTTAACAAACCTGTGTTTAATATTCTAACTAGCATAACTAGTAGTGCTCCTGTGATTTGTGAGGCACTTTGAAAAGAATATTTTATGGGAATTTGCCTTGTAAGTTGATTACTGTTTGCTGTAGTTTGAAACACTGTGCATGTGTATGTAACTTAAACTGCAAATGACACTTTAGGATTGTCACCAAAAAATGGAGTGTATGTAAATACAGACTTCATATTTTCATTGATAATTTTATTCACACATTTTGCAATCTTACTATTTTGTTAATTGACAGTGTTAAAATAAATAAATAAAAATCCAACTGTAGGGCACCATGGTGCTAAACAATGTAACATTTAAGATAATGTGATCCCTTTGGACAAATTTAATGTAAAAAAGCAACATTAAGTTCAACTCTCTTAAAAATAAAAGTCATGTGGAATCTACATATGCATGATGTTACAAATACAGTGATTGAATAATAGTTAGACTTGGTTTAAATATAGACCTTGCTGCTATATTTAATGTCTGTGCAGTTAAAATAAACAGCACAGGTTTAGTCAAAGCTATTGAGTTAGCATTCCAAGCTAGCAGCTATTCAAGCAGGAGTAAAGCCTTTGTCTCAATCCACTCTTAATTGATGTTTTCCCTGAAGGACCCAAAATGTTCTGCTTTAAAACAAGCTTAGTAAATAAACTTAGATATAACCCAGATGGATGTGAATGCTAGCTGTAACCCAGAATGCTAACTGTATAGCCCATACATTCCCTTTCCTGCAGCTCTACACCACAGGGAGCCTCTAGTGGTGTGCATTGATACGTTCTGCACCTCTTTAGGGCCTTCACATTTAGTCCGGTGTGCCATGTAAGTGCAGACATCCTGAAGCAGCAATTTACCAGGCAGCAAAACATGGAGCAGTTACCTGTAGCAATAAGCCCCATAAAGCCGCAAACTTTTGCTGGGATACCCGAAACTACGAACCCCTGGTTCTGCAGTTCCCCCACATCGCTCCCTCGGGTTGTTGATGGGGAATCGTACACTGCCATCCTGCAGCCAGCCTCCATCACAGTGGTCAAGCTGCTGAAACTTCCAAGATGAGTAGATCTGACCAACCTTCGCTAGACTGGCACCATCCCGTTTGCAGGCACGTTCAGCGTCAGCAAAATTGAACGGCCCCGCAATGAAGAACACGGAGCCTGGAAAAAAAAAAATTAGGTATTTATAAGTGCAACATAGAAATAATAACCCTGTATGTACAATAATTATGTTTAGTGGGATCTGCACAACAAACTGCACTGTTTTCTAGGTGGAATTCCTGTATCTCTGTTACTGACATTCAATTCTCCAGTCTCATATCCATATTCAACAGTTTCATGTGGGCATAATGGGAGCTCAAATGTCACTCTACAGAGTAACAGACTCTTTGTTTTTCCTAAATACAAAAACAACAGAGCTGATTGGGTGTGTCACTTCTAGTCTATTGGGGAAACAAACAGTGACTGTGTTTCTAATGGCCTTTTGTTTTGAACAGAAACAGTTTAGTAGGGAAGATGTGTCCTATAAATCTCTGTATCAGTTTAGCTAACCAATGTAACAATTATTGTTTCAGGAAAGGATCACCGTGGATCTAGAAAAAATAATGTACACTACTTTTCAAAAGTTTGGGGTTTTATCTATTTTTTTCATTTTATTTATTTATTTTTTTAAAGAAGTCTCCTATGATCACCAAGGCTGCATTTATTTTATCAAAATACTGTAAAAATAGCAATATTGTGAAATATTATTGCAATTAATTAACTATTTTCTATTGTAAGATATTTTGCTGAATTTTCAGCATCATTACTCCAGTCTTTTATGTCACATGATCCTTCAGAAATCATTTTATGCTCAAAAAACATTTCTTATTATTATCAGTGCTGAAAACGTTTATGCTGCTGAATATTTTAGTGGAAACTGTGATCTTTTGTGACATTATAAATGTCTTTACTGTCACTTTTGATCAATTTAATGCATCCTTGATTAACAAAGGAAGGAATTAAAGTCTTACTTTACTAAGCGTACTCTCTGAATTACTAGTAGGTGTGAGTGTAGCTCCGTAAAGTTAAACTCACTCATCTAAAACAGCATGTTCATGTTCCTCAGTGTCTTTAATGAGAGGCGTGGACTGTATTTGATGGGGTTTGTAAAGGGCTGTTGGGAAATCTTAAACTGACACTTAAACATATGGCTCTGAATTACAGGCACTGTGTCAGATTTCCATAGGAGACACTCCCAGAGTGCACTGCAACACATTTAAGATGCATTATGGGACATTTTAAGCTCATACAGTATGAGCCACACCTACTTACAAAAACATAGTATATATTTTAAAATTTGCTTGAGAAAATAAGTGTTCGTGCAAAACAAAAATAATTAGTTGCTATATGGTCATGCTGGGTGGTTTTTAAGCATTTGTAATTACTTCTTTATTACTGGCATCAACAACAATGATTTTGGCATCTAAAATTAGTATGCTACATCACTAGTAATGATGGTCTAAACAAATGAAAACAATGACAGATTGCTTCTATTGTTAGAAAACGTTCTAGTGTTCTAATACATCAGTACAGTATGTCTCTGCTGCACCGCTGCCAATGCAAACAGAGCAGAGCGAAGACATTTGGGTCTGTTAGGGAGGAATAATTGCACACATGTTCTCCTCTAGATCTCACGAGAGCCGAGGCTCACCATTGTTCGCTCTGATGGTCTCCAGATGGAGGAGAGCCGACGACAGCCAATCCTCACGCAGAGAACCTCCGCTGAGGAACTCTGGGAAAATGAGGCTGTGCTTATTTGAGGGTGTTTACAAAGAAACTGTGAGCTGCATTAATAATCCATTAAACAAATGTCCTGAAGTTTTTTCTAAAGTATTAATCTATAATTCAGACTTTGCTTTGTAGATCATTTCAGTCTTAAAAAATTGCATAGACTGACTGTAAGATTTTTATGAAAGAAATTGATATTTTATTCAGCGAGGACACATTAAATTTATCAAAAGTGACAGTAAAGACATTTACAATGTTACAAAAGATTTTTTATTCATCTGTGAATCCTAAAAAAAAAAAATGTATCTCCGTTTCCACAAACATATTGGGCAGCACAACTGTTTTCAACATTGATAATAATCAGAAATGTTTTTTGAGCTGCAAATCATCATATTAAAATGATTTCTGTAGGATTATGTGACACTAAAGACTGGAGACTAATGATGCTGAAAATTCAGATTTGATCACAGGAATAAATTACATTTTATAGTATATTAATGTTACAGTATGTTGTAAATTGTAATATTATTTCACAATAGATTTTTAAGTGCATTTAGTCTTGTTTATTCTTACAATAATAATAATTATTATTATTATTATTATTATTATTATAAATATTTCCAATAGTATAAGAAAATATATAGTTAATAATAATAATAGTTAAAATAAATAATTACATTTTAATGGTAAAACACTGCTGATTTTTTGCAGTGTGACGTAAAGGCTTTGGCTTTCTGTATCTCAGGCTTTTGTTCCTGGTTCGTCACAGTGATTAGCATGAATTTACGCTAATTAACCTGAGCAGCAGAGTTGAGGCTTGAGTGCCTCTGTGCAAATGAACAGGTGCTGCGTTACACACACACTCATAAAGTCCCTTATGGTTATGAGTCTGACAGCAGACAAAAGCTTCTTGAGATGCAAATATATGTGGGCGTGAGTCGCAACCTTTGGTCTGAGAAACGGCACATGTGAACGTCTGACATTTGTTTGTTTGTACATGTTTATGTGTCTGTGAAAGAAACAGAGAGAAATGTGTGTGGGAGTGTGAGGGGGTTGTGTTTTTACATGTTCATATATTAATAAGGATCTTTAAAAGCCCAGGGTGAGATCTGTCCCCCTGCGCCACAGCTAATGGTTATAAATGGTGCAATACTTCATGATGTATTAATAACTGGGCCTGCAGCTGTAAACCTGCAGGACAGACGGCCTCAATACCTCTCTTTGATGCTCAAGTCATTAAACTTACATCTCATTTCCAAATCATTAGCCCAAAACTTTCTGTCCCCCTCGTTCTCCCTCTCCTAAAACCACCACACAGCTCTGAGAATCCATGTCTTTTGATCAATGTGTAATAAACGCACGTACAGTACAGATGCACAACAAACTTGAGGTTGAAAGTGTGGTTAATGTGTAGCGTTTTCTACATATCTGGCAGGGTTTAAGCAGACTAAATGATTGAAAATGTTGTTTTGCTAAGGTCAAAAATGAAATATGCATGGATGAATTGCTCACAATAAGATCAATATGCATTGTGAATACAGACTGACCCAAAACACTGACTTTCTATATAAAGTTGGATATGTAAGTATGTCCACTTTATTCATATACAATTAAAGTGATATATAGTATATAGCAAATCGCAACTGCTTGATTGTTAATATTATCACAAATTGTAAACTATATTAGCTCTAAATATAACTAAGCTGCTTTGAAATTGCTCATAATGGAAGCATGCGGGATAAAAATAAAGGCAATTGCAAGTTTATACTTTTTTCTCAGAATTGCAAGATATAAACTTGGAATTACATGATTTTACCAAAGAATTATGAAATATAAATTGGAAATTCTAAGTACAGAAGTCCAACTTATGATATATAGACTCGGGATTTCAAGATAAAAGTCAGAAGTCAGTAAAAAAAAAATTGCAATTACCTTTTTTACAAAAAAAAAAAAATAAATAAAATGAAATGCAAGATGTAAACTCAGAATTGCAAGAAAGATAGTTAGATTTCTGAATTTATATCTTGCAATTTTCAAGAAAAAAAATGTCTGAAATAAGAAATATAAAAAGTCCCAATTACTTTTTTTTTTTGACTTGACTTTAAAGTCAACACAAAATGCCATTCACAACCATAATCTGATGTTTTTTTTAAGGTAAATTACAATATAAATAAGAGAAAAATGTAGAGCAAAACCTTTATTTTATCCATCAAAAATTGATTAGATTATGAAAATTAGCCATTACTCAACAAAACTGAGTGGATGAAAAAATAAGAGGGATTCATGACATTAGCCAAAAAAGAAAGCTGTTTCAGATGCTGAACAAGTTATGCCATTTTTATAATTTTTTTTACATATTTTTTAATGTTTTGAATAGCATTGATTGATTAATCATGAACAATGAGATCAGGAAGTAAACAGGGTCACTTATGATTTGATGTTGGCGTTAAGGCTAAATAAGATTCTCAAAGGAATGGAGAGGTGCCTGTAACCTGTGTTGATTTTATCATGACTCCTTCATAAAACAGGATTGTCATTGGTCCTTTGAAATAAGTTCAAGAAATGATGCCAAAACAAACAAACTGATTCACGGTCAAATGACTCACGGTTAGATCCGATTCACAAACAAATTACTCTTATGAGCCAGTTCTTTCACAAAAGGTTCTTTGTGGTGAAAGAAGGTTCTTCAGATTATAAAAAGGTAGAGAGATGGTTCTTTAAAGAACCTTTGACTGAATGGTTCTTTGTGAAACCAAAAATGGTTCTTCTATGGCATCACTTGAAGAACCTTCTGAAGCACCTTTATTTTTAAGAGTGTATAAGTGAATCAAAAACATCCAGCCTGACCTGTGTAGCCTGATTCACTAAACAAATGACTCTTGTGAACCAAACTTTTTAGCTCAAAAAGAGTTACTGATTTGAATCAGTTCGAAACACAGCGCTGTATAATACACAGCGTTAGCTGAGAGAGAATAATGAATACAAAAATTGACATTATAACAAAAATAGACACAAATGAATTGGAACTGAGTCAAACAGAAATCTCAATCAAATCAAAAGTGAATTTGAATCAAATGAAATGAATCAAATCTATATTGATTCTCTTATCTTATTGCAAAGAAATATTTGCAATCACAATACATAGTAATGCACAGAATCATATTGCACTCCAGCAACCCACGGTTATGCATTTCTCATGCATAATTACAGAGAAAATATGCAAGTAATTACAGGAAATGGAAAATGGTTATGAAAAACTAAATTATGCCTGATTTTGGGGCAAGACACCTTGACTCGTAGTCCTCAGGGAAACATTAAAATGCAACAAACACGCAGGAAAATCGCTCTTTAGGATAAACGAATACAGACGTGCACTCAGTAAAAGAGGACTTTCACAGGTTTATTATTACAAGGAAACTCTTAAAATGAAATTGTAATATCAAATGGGGTATTGACCCCAAGTCTTACCTGCGTGTTGTCAAAAGAAGCTTTATTTGTCACATCGTAGAGCAGCAAAAGAGCTGAAAAGACAGACAAGACATGAATCACATACATGGAAGACAGAAAACCTCAACATCAACTCAGACATCGGTTGTTTCTAAAAGTCCTTTTGCACTATGGAAAATCTTTTATTACTGGAAGAGAGAGGAGTATAAAGTTAGTGGATGAGTCCTTTGGCTTTACAAGCATGTCATTTGAATAACTCCAGCCACTGTGTGATGTATTTATGGATTCAGTCCTTTATTTGGGGTTTGGGGGAGATGAAGGTCTGTGAAGGGCAAACATTAAAGAATAATTACCATCTCTGGTATGAGGGGAGCGGCACAGACGGAGGAACAAACAACGTCTGGCTGTGCATTCTGTCTCTCTCACACACACACACACACATGCGCCGTTATTCAGAACGGAGAAGAGACGGTCTGAATGGAGATTGTTTTATCAGCTCTTAACAGCTAGAGTTTGCATGCAAGACGCTTTGAATTAAATCGTAGTTTTTTGCAAGACAATGCAACACTGAAGTCTTTCAAGGCGACTTTTCCTAAAGTCCATCCGAGGCCTGCGTTGAGTGACAGGAGCCGAACCGCAGGAGGACTGATAGGAAGCGACAGCAGCGTGTCGGGGTCCCATACGATCACAGCCTGTGCGTCTGAAACCAATAAGACAGCGAATTCAGCTGTGCAGATGGAAATAATTGACAGTATGTTCGCCAGCATCTCAAAAGCCAGGTGTTCTCCATTTACAATGTCTGAACAAATATATGTGAGGGGGAATTTTCAATAGAGCAGAAACACAAACCGCTGTAACCTTGAAACAGTTTCTGCTCGTTAGAGTGCATCAAAATCATTCAGCAAATGTTTTACACAGTGTGGTTCAATTTAAAATACTAATTTATTGGTTTAATTAAAGCTTTTAAGTTGCAAACACTATTTTGATGAGTTATGATGAATATTGCATTAATATTGTTGACTTTTTGATGAATTGCTTTTGTTCCTCCTTTTGTCCCTTCGGATAACAGGATTTTTAAAGGCAACTAAAACCTTAAACCTATCTTTGATACTTGAAATAAAATAAAATTTAACTGAAATAAAATACAATATAAAAAACTCAAACTTATTTCATTTCAGCTGTTGCCAGGGCAGCATTTCTTATTTTCATTTAGTTTAACTTGTACTAAAATGACTACAACTGAAATATATATTTAAAAAAAAAGAAAAGAAAACTATGTAGACAAATACTTACTACTACTACTACTAATAATAATAATGCCAAAAACACATATATATTAATAGAAACTAAACTTGTAACAACAACAACATCTCATTTTCATTTAGTTTAACTTAATGTACTAAAATAAAATTATTAAAACTTTAAATTTAAAATGAAAACAAAACATATAAAAATAAAACTTAATTAAAATATTAATAAAACTACAATCCAGTTGGATAAAAGCATCTGCTAAATGCATGTATGTAAATGTTGACATAGCAGTGTTGATCTACTTAATACTGCATGTCATTTCAATTGAAATGCCAGTGTTAATTGTAATAACTTAATGAAACTGTCTTGATAACTTTGGAAATTGGACAGTGGATTTCTAGTTCCCAAAAAGTTTTGCATAACACTGGATAAGGAGAATAGTTATTGTTATATACATCTTTTATATACATTTTCTGATTTGTTGAAATATATATGAGCAATGAGTGCATTAATGCCAATGACGGGTAATATCTTTCTCGTTTGTTACATTTCCATACTAAATAAGTTAGATTACATTCTAAATAGAAAAGATTAATTGGTTCCAGGGCCAATGCTGAAATTAATGGAAACAAATTAATATTACTGAGTAATTAACTTAAAAATGTGTTTATGCCACAAAATTTTAAGTTGCTATAATTCAGTGTAATTTGTGAGCTGAACATAATTTCATTAGAAGAGGTCATAACTCAAAGCTACTGAAGCAAACTGTTGCATTTATTATTTTTGTTAAGCAAAACTTTAGTTTTTGAGTGTGGCATGTACAGATTTCTGCCAAATGAACTCCAGAAACTTTCTTCACTCGTCTCACAGCAGGAGAAACTGAGAAACCGTCCCCTGCAGCTTCACATAACACGTGAATTTTAATTCTGCAGTGCTGATTATTCATAGTATTCAGCTGTGTATATGGAGTATTTTACATAAACCTGTGAAGCAGATTTAATTGCATGAATTGCATGTTCAATGCAACTAAACAAGGTCAGAAAGAGAAGAGCTGTAAAGCTATAAACATTTACTGTTACACAGGCCGCGTTTCAAAACCACTGTACCATTATGTGTATAATGTATATCGTAATGTATATTGTGCATTTTGTTATATTGCATTGCATGAAAAGAAATTCTCTTGAAAAGCACTTTCACTTATTTCTTTAATTAGTCTAAAATCTAAGAAATACCCCTAAAAATAAGGACAAATGTATAGAATTTTCAGGGATTTATTTGCCATGATTGTGAATTATGCACTGAATTTTGTTGTGTTGCAGGGTTAAAGGAAGTGTCTGTAAACTTAACAGAAAAGGTAATGGTCACTTTCTGATTCATATATATATATATATATATATATATGTGTGTGATTTTTTAAATTTAATTTGCCCTTTTCCCAGATTTTTCAGAATAGAATTAAACATTTAAAATGTGAAAATAAAACAAACTAATAACATGATGAATATATATATATATATTTAAAAAATTATGAAAATAGAAAACTGTGAAATAAACCATTTCAATATTTTTGTAAAAATGGTTTATGAATTTGAACAAATTAAATGTGCCACAGTCATTTACACCTTTTGCCTCTAATAAAAACATGTTATCAATAGTTAGTTAATTTTTTCTCAAGAAGACTACAGTGAAGAGTTTGAGATTAAATATGAGATGTGTCATGTGTTAAGAAAACAAGGAAAACCCCCAGATAAATGTAACTTTTGTTGTAATTTTGTTTCATTTCCGATCAAGCTATAAATCCCTAGCTATGAAATTAACATTACAGTAAGACAAATGAGTTTACCATTTTATTCCAAAGATTTTTAAAAATGTCATTTCCATCACAGATATACACAACTTGAGATGTGGTGAAAATGACATGGTAGTAAAAATGTCTAAAAGCACCAATTCAACAACATGTTGTCTGAAATCATCACTAGATTTCGAAACAGCCATAATTTGTGACCCTGGAGCACAAAACCAGTCATAAGTAGCACAAGTATATTTGTAGCAATAGCCAAAAATGGGTTAAAATTATCAATTTTTCTTTTATGCCAATAATCATTAGGATATTAAGTAAAGATCATGTTCCATGAAGATATTTTGTAAATTTCCTACTGTAAATATATCAAAACCTAATTTTTGATTAGTAATATTCATTGCTAAGAACTTCATTTGGACAACTTTAAAGGTGATTTTCTCAATATTTATATTTTTTCGCACCCTCAGATTCCAGATTTTCAAATAGTTCTATCTCAGCTAAATATTTTCCTATCCTAACAAACCATACATCAATGGAGAGCTTATTCAGCTTTCAAATGATGTATAAAGCTCAGTTTTGAAAAATTGACCCTAATGACTGGTTTTGTAGTCCAGGGTCACATATATTGCACACCCCTAATGGTAACTAAAAGTTGATGCCTTAACCTTATTTATTAGAACTAGGGATGTGCCCAAATCTGAATACAGTATTCGGAAAGGTAAAGGTGTGTACTACGGCAACCATAAAGAGAATAAATACGAGATATATGAGAAAAATATATTTCAGTGCTTTCTCTCACAATTATGTTGTTGGGTAATAATCCTGTATCTAAATTGCGGGCATCAGGGAGCCGTTATTAATATGCGGGACATTAAAATCACTTATGAATGCGTGTTTGCGTTTCACTTTCACTTTTGAGATTCGTGATCACATTTAGCTTACTCTACTATGGAGTGGCAGTACTTACCACACATTTTACAAGATTAGATGTTTGTCAGTGGTGCTCAAGATCTGTAAATCATTCGACATCGTCCTATCGGTCAGCTCTCCTTACCTCTCTGTTTATGTGGTAAGTGAAATTTTATGTACTGTAATGTAACAGGCAACTGCTACCAAACGGCTAACCATGTCCCTTTTGTGGCTTCGTACAACGCATTATTCGTTTTCCGTGCCTTTCCGAATACGGATTCGCTATTCGGCCACATCTCTAATTAGAATCATAAGTCAAAAACAACAAACCAATATTTTTGATTTATTTATTTTTGCAGCAGGACCTGTAAATATCTGAACCTAGATTAAATGTCCTTAGCCTTGAGGCCTGTTATGACTCTGAATGTTGAGGAATTGTAGTTTTAGGACTGACGTCAGTATGCTCATATAATAGGTGAAGCTTCTCGTGGGAGAAGAAGAGTTTGCGCGCTACGATCGTCTCCTGCTGCAGTCGAGTCTGGACCTGATGGCGGATGTGGTGTATTGTCCTCGCATGAGCTGCTGTATGGCTGTGATGGTGGAGCCTGACTCCACTATGGGCATCTGTCCCGCCTGCAGATATGCCTTCTGCACGCTCTGTAAGCGCAGCTATCATGGCCTTTCCCACTGCATAGTGACTGCTGGTAAGATAAAGGACATTCACACCTGTTGAGGTGTCACTAGTAGCTAAATTGTATGGTTTTTTTATTTTTTTATTTATGAGCCTGGAGCACAAAACCAGTCTTATGTTGCTCAGGTATATTTGTAGCAGTAGCCAAAAATACATTGTATGGGTCAAAATTATTGACTTTTCTTTCATGCCAAAAATCATTAGGATATTAAGTAAAGATCATGTTCCATGAAGATATTTTGTAAATTTCCTACC
>JAUZSZ010000114.1:1771626-1782402 GCA_034780575.1 Labeobarbus marequensis | reverse complement strand
AAGTGACGGCAGCGTGTCAGGGTCCTGTACGATCACAGCAGCCTGCGTCTGTGCGTCTGAAACCAATGAGACAGCGATTCAGCTGTGCAGACGGAAATAATTGACAGTTTGTTTGCGAGCATCTCAAAAGCCAGGTGTTCTCCATTTACAATGTCTGAACAAATATATGTGAGGGGGAATTTTCAATAAAGCAGAAACACAAACCGCTGTAACCTTGAAACAGTTTCTGCTCGTGGGAGTGAGATCGTGCATCAGAGACTGTAGACGCTGACAGGTTACACCTGCTCGCAAAAGACATTCAGAGAATCTTTTACACAACATGGTTCAATTTAAAAGAACTAACTGACTGACTTAAACCTTTTAAGCTGCAAACATTATTTTGATGAGTTCTGTTCTATTTTGCTTTTGTTCCTATTTTTGTCCAACCTGATCTCATGAAAGTGTGTATAAATAGTACGCCAAATGAAAACAAAGACTTGTGGTATTTATATGCAAAAATTGACTTTGGCTTATATATGCTACGCAATGGGTAGAATTAGGGTTGTTGGGTAGATGCGTATCATTTGTACGCGAAAATCATTTTGTATCATATGCATGCAAAAACTGTGTACTACTGTATATGCACACCAAAGTCAATTTTTGCGTATCAATACCACGAGTTTTTGTTTTTATTTGGCGTACTACTTATAGGCATTTTCATGAGACTGGGCTCTTTTGTCACTTTGGATAACAGTATTATTATTAAAATGATAATAATAATTATTATTATTATTTTAATAATAATAATAATAATAATTTTGTTGTGGTTTTGTCATTATTATTATTATTATTATTAAAATAATAATAATGACAAAAACACAACAAAATTACTAAAACTTTAAATAAATTAAAATAAAAACGGAAAACATAAAAACAAATTCTCGATTGCTAACACACTATCCTGAAACAAAGACACATTTCTCAAAACATTTAACACATTTCACCTGCTTTCAAACATGTTCCAATATAACTAACTCAAGAATCACAAAATGAACACAAATAGCACACATTTATCCCTGTGTGAACATCAAGTAGCAAAACTGATGACACAGCAGTCAGAATCTCAGGATGATATGAACAAGAGCACAGGTAATTATGTGTTTTGGAAAATGAATCCTGGTAGTGGGAAACAAAAGAGGAATAGGTGGAGAAAAGAAAACGAAGGGGACAAGGTCAAAAGTCATTTGCTGATGAAATATAAAGCACTATAGTTGAACATGTTCTTGTGCATGGAGTGACCATGAGGAAAGCTGGCCTGCAAGCTCATCTACACAGCTTACACATTACAATTACAGTACTTCAGATGAGAGAACTTTCACTGTTTTTGTACTGTAAATACTGCAGCATATACCCTCAAATTCATAACTGTTGAATTGATTCGCTGCCAAGTACTTCTTACATGTGCTCTATTTGTGCAGAACTGAGAGTCGACTGTCTAGGTGAGGCAGAAAAAGTCTTTTGTCAGAAGACTAAGAAACTGGTATAACAAATAAGGATATTACCAATACTGTATTGCAACTTGGCAGAAGATGCTGAATTGATTATTTATAGCTGTACAGCAACTGACAGTATCTTCCAATGTGTGTTTACTGTATATTCAGTCGTTTGGTTTTTGAAGTTTTCTCTTCTAGTGCTTTTCATTTACTGTTAGATCACTTTAGAGTAGTGTAATTAAAGTATAATTTCCTTAAAGCTTATTGCTGAATTTTACTGTATCTGCACGCCTCTATTTCTGCTGCATACTGTGACAGACATTGACTTGCAAAATGTTCCCTGTTTCACAAAAGCGTTTTTTTGTAAAAGTGTCTTGAATTGATCTCGCTAGTGTTCTCTAGGCAGGAAAATCGTCTGTGTATTTGATAGGTTTGTGTGCCATCTGAGGCCAAACTTTGAGTCTGACAAAATAGAATGTGTTTTTGACTAAAATTTTTGACTTTGACCTGGAAGTCTGAAGTTTGCATAAGTTGGTGTGAAGTTTTGAGATACAGTTGTGAGTAGTGAATTTTGTGTTAGTAATTGAGAAAAACTGTAATACCAACATTTTCTGATTTGTTGAGGTTTTTTGGTTTTTACTGACCATGTGTGCACTAATGCCAGTGACAGGTAATATCTTTCTTCTTTGTTACATTTACATGCTAAATAAGTTAGATTTATCATGTGCCATCCTAGCCATTCATTTGAACTGAAATAGATAAGATTAACTGGTTCCAGGGCCACCACTGAATTATGTTGAAATTAATTGAAACATTCATTTTATTGAATAATCAGCTTAATTCCACAAAATTGTAAGTTGCTATAATTCAGTGTAATTTGTTAGTTCATTAGAAGAGGTCAAAACTCAAAAAGACTGATCCAAACTGTTGCATTTATTCTTTTTGTTAAACAAAACTTTAGTTTTAGAGTGTCTCATGTACAGATTTCTGAACTCCAGAAACTTCCTTCAGTCGTCTCACAGCGGGAGAAACAGTGACATCGTCCCCCTGCAGCTTAAAAAAAAATGCCTGCATTTTAATTCTGCAATGCTCATTATTAATAGTATTCAGCTGTGTATATAGAGAAGTTGGGAGCATTTTACATAAACCTGTGAAGCAGTTTTAATTTCACGAGTTTTTCATTTTCAATGCAACTAAACAAGGAGAAAGAGAAAAGGCTGTAAAGCTTTAAACATTTACTGTTACACTGGCCTTGTTTCAAAACCACTGTCCCATCACACACCACTTGTTATGTATATTGCGCATTTTGATGTATTGCATTGCATGTTTCTTCAACTATAGAGCCCTGTGGACTTTATTTAGAAAATAATTTCTCTTAAACTGCACTAATTTATTTAATGAGCCTAAAATCTAAGAAAAATCCCTAAGAATAAGGCCCAATGTACTATGTTAATACTAAGAAATTTTCAGTATTTGTTTTTTTAATCCGTATTGTGAATTATACATTGAATTTTGTTGTGCTGTAGGGTTAAAATAAGTGTCTGTAAACTTTACTGAAAAGGCACTGGTCATTTTCTCACTTTCTGACATTTATATAAATTTATATCCATAAAAAAAGTCAGAAAATGATTTTCAAATGCTTTTTATGATGATTTTTTTTATTTTGCTCTTGTCCCAGACTTTTGTGAAAATAAAAGAAACTATGAAAATAAAATGAGTAAAAACATAACATTTAAAAAAATTATTATTACCTAAACAGAGTGAAATAAACCATTTCAATATTTGCGTAAAAATGTTTTAAATTAATTTTAACAAATTAAATGTCCCACAGTCATTTATACCTTTTGCCTCTAATAAAAACATTTTATCAATAGTTGTTTCTCAAGAAGACTACAGTGAAGATCTTGTGGTTAAATTTGAGATGTGAGAAAAAGAAAAAAAAAACAAGGGAAAAAACCAAATGTCACTTTTGTTGTGATTTTGTGTCATTTCCGATCAAGCCATAAATTCCTATGAAATTAACATTATAGCAAGACAAATGAGTTTACCATTTTATTCCAAAGATGTTTAAAATGTCATTTCCATCACAAATACACATAACTTGAGACGTGGTGAAAATGACACGGTAGTGAAAATGTCTAAAAGTAGCAATTCAATGACTTAAACATGTCTATGTTGTCTCAAATCATCACTAGATTTTGAAACAGCCATAATTTTGTTCTTAAGAAGCTTGAGTGTTTTGTCACCTGCTACGTCACTAATTAAGTAGGCAGAAATATCAACCGCTTCATGTCTCTATATAAGATGTGACGTCTTCTCTTCCCCATATGTCAGTATAGCATATGCAAAAGCTGGAACAAAAGAATGCTGTAAAATGCTGCTTTGAATGCATATTGGCCCGAATAAACGATCAAACTGGAGCAAAGGAACAAAGACTCGTCACAAAGTGCCTTTTCAGAGCCCGGTTAGACTGACACATGTGAGTGGCACTTCAATAATGACTGCAATTAACAATAATCATGTCAAAACCATTTCTGAAGCCCATTATTATCTTGCTCTCAAAACCCTGCCCAAAAATACTATCATTTATTATTGACCCAGAAAGGTGGAAGAGAGAAAGTAGATGAGGGAGAAATGGAGGTAGAGAGAGCGAGAGCGAGAGAGAGAGAAAGAGAGAGAGAGAGAGAGAAAGAGAGAGAGAGAGAGAGAGAGAGAGAGACACTCAACCAAAACTACCCATAAACCACTGTACCTTTAGTTCTGAAAGACATTTCATCATTCACATTACCTTTGCATTTGGTTATAAAGTGGTTGAAAATCAAATTAGGTAAATAAGGCAGAGCGTTCAATCAATACAGACAACTCACACATTCAACAGAATAAAGCTCATACATCATTGATTTCATCTGAATGGCTTTGAAAGCTCCTCTCAAGAGCATCTGTGTCCTTTTCCCTTCACGTTGTGTTTGTTTTAACTGATGAGCAGTATAGATGATGAATATGCTACAGATCTGCTGATAAAAGAGACCTGAGGGAACATCATTTCTCATTCACGCTGTATGACTGACATGTGTCAAATGTTTCAAACTTTCCTTCTAAATCTGGAAACATGTTCAGGTCACATTTTACCCTAAAATCAAGGTGCATTACATTTTAAATCATGAAAACAAAGCCTGTTTTTTTTTTAGGTCAACCCACCCAATTCTCACTACCATAATTTTGTTAGAAGGTTATTTATTTTTATTAGAAGGTTATTATTTTTATAGACTTTTTTATAGTCAAGAAAGAAAAATAAAGAGACAAAGAAATCACAATGAAAGCAGTAAATTAATTTAAAGTAAATAACAAATAAAACACTTTCAAGCTAATATTATACATAATGTTTTATATAATAGTTATTATTAAATTAAAATAATTTATTATTATATTAAATGATTATATAACAGTTTAACAATAAATAAATGTTTCTGAATTAAAGACTTTAAATGCTTACATGCATACATAAATATTTTCTTTTTGAGTTTTTGTTTTGTTTTTTAATTTCAATGAATGAAAATCATGGTGGATTCAGACCAGATTTGGAAAAGAAATTCCACCAAAATCAATAAAAATGGCCAAAAAATCCAAATCTGAGATCTTTTTATAACATATTAACAGTGCTGGGTTTTTTTTTTTTCTTTGTTGAATATCATTTGCAAATGGGATTGAGTTTATACAACAGTTCAATAAACAAGAAGTAAATATTAAGTGGCTAATATTTTAGATGCAATATTGTCAATATTTTCTATTCAATATTAACTATAATAGTTGCAAACAAAGATACAGAGCAATTGCTTGAGTCAATGATTAACTACTGTACATACCAAGACAACATTTCTCATTTTCATTTAATACCAATAGATATATAACAAAAACTAAAATTGAATAAAAAATAAAATAATAAAAAATTCATTAAAAACTATAGACATATTTGAAAGACTAATAAAAATGACAGACACAACAAAATTGTGAAAACTGTATGAGAAAGTAAAATGAAAACTGAACATAAATAAACAATTAAAATAAAATCTAAATAAAATAAGTGAAAACTAATTCAAAATATTACTAAAATCTATAATGGTATCTCGATGCTGAATGAGACAGTTGAATAAATGATTCAGTGACTCACTCAATAAATTTTAATTTCAGAAGTGGATCATTTAATTATTTTAAAATAGTTTCAGAATTTTATATTCAAAACATTATTCTCATATTATTTATGCAAATGTAACATCAATTTAGTCATTTTCTTTCACTTGGTCCACAGTACTTTGATATATATCATGGAATTGAATGAATACCATAGCATATGAATATGCTATTCATTCAATTCCCTGATATATACAACCTTTATAATGCCACGATTGCATTTCTGAAGACATGGTGATACTAAGCTACTTTTTTTGATGCTAAAAACACACATAAGAGCACCGGGATGAAATATGAATCATCTGAGCAACATTCAAACGCATCCATCTCCCAGTTCTCATATTTGATGTGATCTGTGGTGCAGTGCCATGTCTCTCGGTGAGCTGATGGCACACAGGCATGGCACAGATGGGAGAGGCAGTCTGTGGGCGTCAGGAGTACAGTAGATCTGCTCAGGCTCACATGCACCCTAATAAAGCTCCACACACGCAGGACAGCAGCAGCTCCACCAGCCCTGATGTCTAAGGTGACTCTCTGTGAAGTGATCTGAGGATCTGTATGCACACGGCGCGAGGTTAGGGCCGTTTGCATGTGACAGGTTCACGAGGGGAAAACGGTCGGCCGCAAAAAGCATGCATTATCGGATCGCTTTGCATCAATTTAAACGTCAATCACTCCCTGCTGAAAGTGCGGTGAAAGGGTGTCGAGTGTGTGTGTGTGTACGTGCATCAGAACCTCATTAAAAAGGGTCATAATAGCTGCTCTTTATGATCCAATCGGTCTTGTTTGAAACGTAAGAGCGTGGGCTGGTGTGGGCGGGTCACACATGCTCTCGGAAAGCTTTAGTAATGCTTTAAAAACTGAAAAATTAACAATGCACTAAAACAGTCTTAAAAGTAAAAAGCTACTGCGGGAACGTAAAACAGCTACTTTGCATACAAGAACGCGGATTTTGCTATGACGGTCTGTCATTTGGTTTTGCTTTAGATGGTCGGTACTTCAAACCAATTGCATTTCACTGCAGCTCTAAGTGGCTCTTTCTGTTCCAGGTAGGCTGAAATGGAGCACAAAAGCCAGCTTACATCATTTAAATTCAGTGGTGCATCTCTCCTAAGGTATATGTTTGGTACAATATATTAGATATCTTGAGAGATATTCAGGCTAAATTAAACTAAAACAACAACAACAACAACAACAACAAAAATCATAAAAAATATATAGACAAAAAACTAATAAAAATGACAAAAAGAATTGCTACAACTTTAAATAAAATTAAAATGGATAACATAATAAAAAGCTTAAAAATCAGCTTCAAATCTTAATAAAAAACTATAAAAACACTGTTTTGAACAAATCAGTTGAAGAAATGAATCAATGACTCAGGTTTTAGTTTCATAATATCATTTAAATCATCTTTCAGTATGTTTAAAACATTACTTTTTATTAAATAAAAATATATATTTAATGTTTTTCAGACAACATTCATTTTAGTTATTTATTTAAATATTTTATTTTTAGTTTCAGTTTTAGTTTTAATTAATAATGCGCCAAACTCTTAGTTTGGTGTGCTTTACTACAAAATTTGCGCATAAACACTATTTTGCATCGTTTTCTGTTGGCTACACAAAAGGTTCAGTATAAAGTGATCTTGGCAGCATCTTAAACTGAACTGCAAGAATAAAATTGCAAGAAAAGAAACACTAAAACACTTAATGTGGTTTAATGTTCTAAAACAATGACCAAGAACTGAATTTCTCTCTCATTTTTCATGTCATAAACATTATGTACTGCCAAAACAACAAGACAAAGCAACAACAAAACTTTTAAAGCCATTTTCTCTGCCATAGAAAACCATAAGGAAAAAAAAAAAAAAACTTTTCACTTCACTATCCATCTACATGCAAGTTAATGGAACCATGATGTTAATGCAATGTTATGTAACATTTCTCCATAATGGTTTTCTATGAGTGAGAAAAACCTTAAAATAAAGGCATTGTTTCTTCCTTTGGATTACGCTGCTGTTGTTTTGGCAGGAGATCATGTTTATGACATGGGAAATGTGAGAGAAATTTGGTAGTCACATATGAGTGAATCTCAACTGGTGGGTTGCGAGGTCTGTTCTGAAAGCAGAAAAACAATGCTGAATGCAATTGATGAAATGCTGCTAACCATATAATCATGTGCAGTTACGATGGCAAAATAAATAGGTATTAGAAAAACGTGTCCCATTTCTTTTGTTGTTAACATGAAATGGTGCAATCAGAAAGTATTTTAGCACAAATTCATCTGACATCCTTGCAGAAGCATCCAAATAAAACAGATGCGTGACATGCCCTCATCCTTACAAACAAACAAAAGTACACAACATAAAAGAAAATATGATGCACACTACATCATAAAGGGTTCAAGTTTAAAATGCACTCCTGCTGATGTTTATGCATTTGCAAAATTTATATTTTCTTATTGCTATTCAGTTCAAAACAAAACTACATGAGATAAAAGAAAATATGATTCAGATTACATCAACAATGGGTTTACTGCAAAAAATATATATATTTATATATTTTCTTACTGAGAATTTGTCTTTTTTTTCCAGTACAAATATCTAAACATCCTTAAATCAAGATACATTTACTTGAGAATTTTGATACCAAAATTACTTAAGGTATTAAGTCTTGTTTTAAAAATATTAATAAATCCAAACCTAAAATGAAGTCAAAACATCTGCCAAGGTCAGAAAAATCAATTTAATTCAGAGGGGGGAAAAAATCATTTTCTGTGTTCACAGGTAAATCGCACTTTTGCTGTTGTTTATGCATTGACAAAATGTCTATTGTCTTATTCATATTCAAACATTAATGTGTCAAAACAAACAAATACACAAGATTAAAAAAATGACTCAGATGACATTAAAAATTGGTTTATAGTAAATCACCTTCTGCTGCTGTTTGTGTATTTACAAAATGCATATTTTCATATTCATTCCTATTAAATTTTAAACAAGTCAGTTTTTGTTAGGCCTGTGCAGTTCATGGTAACATGATTTTAATTGTACAATAATTTGCTGTGTTGGGTCGCCACTTAATGTCCAAAGAAAAATATTAACAAATCTGATATATACAACAATGTGCATTTAAGTCTGGAAGACAGTGATAAAGTGAAGGAGAAATAGAGCAAAATAGAGTGACAAACGACTTAGATGTGCCATTTTTAGAATTCTATTAATCAAAGCATCAAATATGTCTTAGCACAAAACACTGACAAACCATTTTCAATATCAGAGACCAATTATAGCATTGCAATTCCTACTCAGAATCTGTTTGTACCTTTAACACCACAAAAAAATCCTACTTTCTTAATCTATTTTTTTTTTGTCTCATTTTCCATTAAAAATATAATGAAGACATTACAAGTAACTTGATTTTTCTTGCTCCATTTGCATTCATTTTTCTTGTTGTTTTACTCTTTTTTTCTTTTCTTATTTTTTCTTCAACCTCACTTTTTTTCCTCTTTAAAGAAAATGATTTTTGCAGTACAATGCAACTCACCATGAGCATCTCGGTAGTAGGCATGCGTCACACTCCTGAATCGCTCCTGTCCCGCCGTATCCCAGATCTACAGAGCAAGAGGAGACACAAACTTTACCTGCTTCATTCATACATTCATCACACACACACTATCATATCAGGTTTCACTCTTCACTAGAAAAGCACTTGAAGTGAAGCAGAGGAGCACAAGCGTTAATTAGCCGATGTGGTAATGGCACGAGTTAGAGGACAAGAATGTGGATTTATGGCTGAGGTCGAGACCTATTACACCATCCACGTCCTGATAAGAGCACCTGTCTCACACATGCAGAGACCTGTCGGCCAGGGTCATGTTTCACACTGATGAAACTGAGCGAGAAGACATGAATGCTGATGAGCAGAACAGCCTGACATTAACAAAGACTAGGAGATAATGCAAACACACATACAAATAAGCATTAAAAAAGCATCAAATGGCTCCAAGTCATAAGAAGGCATACAATAGTTTTGTGTGACAAACAGACTCATTCACTCTGTGATTTTTAATATGCACAAAGTATATCTATTTAAATTTTTAAAGGAATGGATTATCCAAAAACGAACATTTACAGAAAATGTGCCCACCCTCAGGCCATCCCAGACGTAGGTGAGTTTGTTTCTTCATCAGATTTGTAGAAATGCAGCATTTCATCACCTCCTCAGCAATGGATCCTCTGCAGTGAACGGGTGCCGTCAGAATGAGTGTCAAAACAGTTGATAAAAACATCACAATAATCCACAAGTAATCCACACCACTCCAGTCCATCAATTCGTGTTTTGAGAAGTCAAAAGCTGTGTGTTTATAAGAAACAAATCCATCAAGACGTTTTTAACTTTAATCCATTGCTTCGGGCTAAAATAAAAGTCCATGATCCATAATAACACTTTCTCCATTGAAAAAGTCCATCTCCTGTTGTCTCTCACATCACAGTCCACATACATATTTGTTTAGAGCTGTTTTTGTTAATCATCATAAAAACAATCATAATCATAAAAATCCTTTTGTCCACCCTCTCATCGATGGGCATCACCAGAACTGCACTCCACTGGTTTGAGTCTTACCTCACAAGTGCTTCAGGGTAGCTTGGGGAGGAGAGGTATCCAAATCACATCAACTTGTCACTGGGGTTCCTCAGGGATCAGTGCTTGGACCGATCCCATCATTACAGCACCAGTTTACTATCCAACTGGATTTATCAACAATAATCCCACTGAGTTCAGCCAGGAATCTTGGGATGATCCTTGATGATTAGCTGACCTTTAAAGATCATGTTGCAAAAACTGTTTCTTGTCCAGGCCCTCGTCATTTCTAGGCTGGACTATAGTGCTGTCAAACGATTAATCGCTATGAATCGCATACAAAACAATAGTTTTTATTTACATAATAAGTGCTTACTGAGTATATTTATTATGTATATATAAATACAAACACATGCATGTATATATTTTAGAAAAATATGTTGTTTATATATTAAATATATTTATATATAATATAAAATATAAGAATATGAATATATAAATGTATAAACGTAAATATTTTCAAAATATAT